>JAODAL010042530.1:0-34713 GCA_025379985.1 Phyllomedusa bahiana | reverse complement strand
TTCGACATTTCCTGGCCTGTTTCTTTTAGGTCATATGTTGGGAGTATGACTTGTTTCCTTAAAAACGTGGAATATGTACCACAACTTGTTTTGCTCCTTATCATATAAGCTTTGCTGAAGATAAAAGTGCATCATATTTGCAGATTCGGTTAGAAAGACCAGTATTTTTCGGCCATCACATTTTATGGTTACTTTCTGTTGTCTTCTAATGACCTTACTCTCGCAGGTTTGTGTGTAGAAGGAATTTGCTGGTAAGGGTGGTGTAGGTAATTGCTTTTATTGAAATGCTTAACTTATCGGCTAAAATAATGCTTATTTTCAGCCTAAGACTTGAAACGTAAGCTTTTGAGTGAATGCATCTTTAACTATTTAAAAAGAATTGTAGACAAGCTAGTGCAAGACCTGGAGAAATGTGATCCCAGGAACGCCCTTGTGGTCTATGGTGTTATACAGTTCACTGGTGCTGATACCTATTTATGTCCATTTTATAGATGATGGGTGTTTATATCACGGCATGAAGTGCCTAGTAAGCCTGTCAGGATCTGCCTCAA
Organism: Phyllomedusa bahiana; assembly: GCA_025379985.1. Taxonomy (NCBI): domain Eukaryota; kingdom Metazoa; phylum Chordata; class Amphibia; order Anura; family Hylidae; genus Phyllomedusa; species Phyllomedusa bahiana. The sequence goes on along the minus strand of JAODAL010042530.1, from coordinate 34,162 downwards.
GCCACAAACCAACCCTGCTCTGCAATGCTACCTAAATGTCTACAACAATAGGAAGCCGAGAAGACTCCTGGTGCTACTTTCTAGGTTTTTGCATTCAGACATGTAGGTGGCTGCACTTCCAATGCATTTCACTAGTAAGCGAAGTGGTTAATATTTTACTATTCTCTTTCCATAGGCATACTTGTAATTTTTAGTGAAAGATGACATGTGAAGGTCTGCCTCAGTTAACAGCTGAGATGTTAAAGAGCATCTGTCACTGTTTAATACGTGAAGACCCCCATAACACGGGAACGACCAGCTGTGTGTCGTGGAGAGGGGCCTCATAAGGGAGCTTTCACACAGCGCAGGTTTGGTACAGTTATACCTGCGCTCCAATTAAGCTGCCTTTATTACCAGGAAGCTTTTTTCAGTTGTCTAAATTGTTCAGAAAGGTGTTTCAAGTAAGTAATCAATGACTGTGTCTGAAGTCTTGTGGCTACAAACACAGTAATTGATTACTTACTTTCCAAACAGTTTAGATAAGTGAAAGAAGCTTGCTGGTAATAATGCAGTTTAATTGAAGCGCAGTTAAAACTGCACCAAAACTGCGCTGTGTGAAAGCAGCCTAATATGATGTCGAGGGTGAAAGAAGAACTGGGCGTTCTAAATTACACCAGGTAGTTTTTTGTTCTCCTTAGAGAGAAGCCGCCACCAAAAGTGTCTTGAAGCCATTGAAAACGTATATACCTGGCTGAACCGAGCATGTATTTGTATCGGTAGGTCGGTATGAATAGCTGTCGGATGAACTAGTAGTTGATGGACAACTATTGAAGGTGTCCTACATCTTTACACTCTATTTTAAGCGGTTTTATCCGAAATACTCATTAGAGTTCAATGACATGTGTTTCCATATTTCTTTAGTCTCGGAATATTTGTATGGCAGCTATTCTGATGGAATAACCAGCCGCATGCATGCATGCATTAATACATACATACATACATACCTCAAAAAATTAGAATATCACCGAAAAGATAATTGATATTAATTTAAGTCAAATGGAGAAACCAATATATTGTATAGACACAACACAGTATGAATTACAAGGTTTAATAGAATACATTTGTAGGCCCTATACTAAATCTAGAGAACCCTATTAATTTACAATGATATTCTAATATTTTTGAGATGCACTAGTACATGCATGTTAAATGTTTTGGTTTGTAAGAGGCTACCTTAGGTAGGGGACACCAATAACATTCTGGAAGATCGGTGTGTGGCCTCTTGCACGGACACAGCTGTGCGCATAAAGCTTGAAGCGCAGGACCCACTCCTTAGGGCATGTCCCCACGGCACGGGATTTCGGACGGTTTTGCAGACTGCCTTAAAAACCGGCCGAAAATCAGCACAATAGTGCTCCATTGAAAACCCGTGCAAAACATTCTACAAGCACAATCTTCCGTCCGGTTTGAAATCCACCCCCCCCCCCCTCTCGCAGCCGTGGGGACGGCCGCAAAACAGGACAAACCGACCAGTATTTGTCCTCTGCCGTGGGAACGCACCCTTATGGTTCCCTATCATCCAGCCATTGGTACTCGATGAGCTTTGACCTTTTTACTTAATTTTTGAAGTATTTTATTTTTTTTGTGCCTTCACATGAAATTGAAGGCATACAAAGGTACAGTATGAGCCTTTACATTTCTGTACATGCTATATGATGGATCCATACAGCACTGACCTGTAGTACTGCTGAGGGTGCAGTACCTGAATCTTGGATCACATATTCACATTGATAGTGGTGACAGTTTTTTTTTTCAATCCATAACTGATGTATATGAAGCTGATAAGTTTGCATACATTTTTCACCCTAATATTCAGATGGTGCAAAGCCTAACTTGACATGTAATGCATTCATACATAAGGCACAGAATTTGATCTCAACCTTATCAATGGCTCCTGAGACGGCTTGCTGCTGCTAGCTATGTTTTTAAGTTATCGTTGCTATATTCGTAAAACTATAATAATCATGAGCGAAGTTTTGGTGCTAAGAGTTTGAGTCAAACACAATTTAATAAAATCCATCAATTTTATTTATTAAAATTCTTTTTAAAACTAAACCTGCTGCAAAAAGAAAAAAAATGCAAAGTGTGAACAAACCCAACAGTCATAACCCTCACAGTGCAAATATATTAATGGTGCTATTCTAAAATCATCCATGCTTAAAGCATCACAAACATGTATGCAGGTGACAAATGCTCTTTAATAAAACAGTGTTACCATGAGAGTTAGGTTCTAACCCTCTGGTTCTCTTGGCGCTACATCATGAATGGTGTTCTACTTTGATAATTTTATATTGGTTTTTGAAGAATTAATAAGTTGGAAAAAAAATCAATATACCAATAACTGCTTTCCGGACCTTCCACTTCCTTCGTGGTCAAAATGAAATGCTTAAAGGCGTTGTCTTATGATGTCAGCCCCTGCTTATATTCCCTGTTAGGCTATTTATGGACATCCTAGAGTTAGGACCTTCTCTTTGAGACAGAACGGAGAGCTGCTGTTTAAGAGCGGTTACTTTTTTTGGGCAAACCTGAGCTGCTCTTTCATTACATGGTCGCCGGGGTTGCTGGAAGTAAAGAAATGAGATCAGCTCCTTTAGAACGCTTGAATAGGTGGAAACGTGGCAGGGAGAGAAACCATAGCTCTGATTGTAAGGAAGATAGAGAGGTGACTGCCAGCTCCAGTAAGAATACAGCTCAAGTTAAAACTTCTTTATTTCCTTCTGTATTAAAATATCAGTCCCATAGACAGTTTCTAAAAATACAAAGCATTCACAGAACGGTAATTTACCGTATTTTTTGGACTATAAGACACAATTCCCTCCCCCCCCCCAAAGTTGGGGCGAAACAAGGGTGTGTCGTTTGGGCCTTTTCAGATCGGCAGGAGATTAGAGAACCGCTCCGTGCAGGCGGTGGGCGCTGCTAGCAGCAGGGATGGAACCTACTCCATCCCTGCTCTTAACGCTGCCACCAGCTGAATGTCCGATCACCCCCCTGCAATGTGATTGCAGGGGGGCAATTGGTTGCCATAGCAGCTGACGCCTCATGCCCTTGGGGACTGAATATTAAAGTAAAAAAAAAAAAAAAGTTTAAAAAAATATTGAAAGTTTAAATCACCCCCCTTTTTGTCGTTTTACAAATAAAAAAGTTAAACATATTTTATATCGCCACGTCCGTAAAAGTCCAATCTATTAAAATATAACCTCATTTATCCCATACACTGAACACCGTAGAAGAAAAAAAATCCAAACGCCGAAATTGTGTTTTTTTGGGGCATTTAATATCCCAAAAGTGGTATAAAAAGTGATCAAAAAGTCACGTTCACGCCCCCCCCCCCACAAAAAAAAATACATTTCAGCCCACTTTTTTTGCTTAAAATTTTTTTCTTCCTCTAAAACCTAGGTGCGTCTTTATAGTCCGAAAAATACGGTAATCCGAAACATATCAACAGGTAACCTGCTATGTGAAACCCTTCTATTTTTAAAAATTGTCTGTGGGATTGATATTTTAATACAGAAGGAAATAAAGAAGTTTTAACTTGAGCTGGCACCCACCTATCTACCTGCATTTTCAGGTACCTGCTGCAGTACGCCTTCGTTAGCACTGTTCTAGTACCTGCTGGCCGGAGCATACTTTCAACGTGAGGCAGCTCTCCACTTCGGATACCTTTCTATTTCTTAGAGCGTCATATACCCCCGAAAAAGTGACCGGGGCTTCTTTTTACAGGCGAACATTATGTGCCGAGAAATAAAATACTGTAGCCATCGTCTGAATGTTGATGGTGCTTTTACTAATAACAATCTTGTTACCGTATTTGCCCGGTATGAACGTACCCTTACCCATAAGAAATGTTAGGCTATGTTCACACGGCTAATTGCAGGACGTACAGTACGATCGGCGTGGACTCCCGCGATGCAGCCCACTGGCCTTGTAGACTGCAGATTCTTGCGGCGCGTAAGCGCCGTGAATAAATGACATGTCAGTTATCTCAAGCCGTGTGAACATTCCCTTTGTTCTGCAGTTCTAAGGTGTAAATGTACAGAACCTCAAAGGAAAATGTAATTGTGGGCAGATTCATGTGTAAAATGGAATGGAAACCATACAAGCTTTTTTTCCCTCTTTAAAGGGGTTGTCTCACTTCGATTCCTCTTGGAGTATTTACTGGCCTGTAGGGACGAGCTGCTGAGGACACCAGGTCTGTAGCTATAGCGACCAACGCTGCTAGCTTATTAGGAGAGACCAAACGGGTCTGTAGCTATAGCACTGGCAGCCTATCAGGAGAGATCCAACAGGTCTGTAGCTATAGCGACCTGAGGAGCTGATGCAGCCCACACAAGAGGGGATATCTAGGACTAGGGAGGACACTGTTAATGGACACACATTGCAAAGTGACTTGTTTTTGCAAGATCTTTACCATAAAAAGCAATCCTTGTAGTGAGACAACCCCTTTAATACCAGAGAATTGCTTACACTGTAAGGCTTTTCACAACTTTGATTCCATAGCAAACTTTAACTTGATTGCTGATTTATGCTTGAAATCTAAAGTCGAGGTCTGATTATTTTTGATGAGTTACACATAGGGCATTTTTAGTTAATAGTAGGAATGATTGATTTGTGAGTTAGACCTATTCTATAGTACAAAAGCCTAAATAACATACATGTCCCTTACTTACAAAGAATATGGGGGGAAAAGACGACTTGCACTTTTTATCAGTTCTCTTTGCTGCTTTCCTGCTCAATGTGTCTTGTGGTTGATTATAATTTCCACAAAAGCAATTCGAAGAATTCTAATTCTTACAATACCTATAAAGCGGATTATTAAAAAATGCACTTATTTTTCCGTCCAAACTGGCCATAGACTTAAAGATGTCGGCTCTTTGCCCTTTCTCCCGTTTTCATTAAATCAGGTTATATATATGATGGGGGTAAGATCAGAGGAGTAATTTGAAGCTCCGGGCCCCGCTTGTGCAGAAAGTGAGATGGGGGGGCCCCCCAGCTACCATGTGTCTCCTTATGGTTTCTCCTTATATGGCCCCCCTCAAGCTGCAGAGCCTGGTAGCGACTGCTACCTCTGCAGCCCCTATAGCTACGCCCCTGGGTAAGATGGGTGACTTGTAGAGACTTCTGTTGCTGCTCATCTCCAAATCTAAACTGTCTGATCCCCTTCTTATTGAGTTGTTACCACAGATTTTAGATATTCCATCGAGAATCTTTAGGTCCTTGTGAAGAGCGGGAGGCAATGGTGCACTTTGGTAAATTAATAGATTATGATGTAAAAGTGTAGACAGAGGCTTTGAAATTGCACTGGTAAAACCTGAAGACCCTAATCTATATGTACTTGTGCATGGGGCACTTTGCTGTGAGGATTTGAGCAATAACATCAGATTTGCATTGAAATTTTGCTTTTAGATTTTTTTTATGTTCTTAGTCTAAGCTTCTATTTAGGACCATTTTAATAATAAAAAAAATTTACTTTCTTTTAACTATAATTATTCTATAATCCTCTTTCTTCTTGCAAAGTTAAATTGTTCAGAAGGTTTGTTCTTGTCTGAACATGTGGGCATTTGAACTAAGTATTGCATAAACTAGTAAGGGGCCTTCAACCTGTGGCTCCTCTGCTGGTACTAGTTGGCGTTTACAGGTTAAAAGCATTGGTTTTGTGGTTGCGTGTTTAGCGAGCGATGGCTCTGCAGGTGTTTTGGAGCTCACAAGTTTGATGTTAGGGGAGCCACAGCATCTTTCTCCTCCATTTGTGTTGTAATTTACAGCAAAAGGGGACAACTTATGCACTTTTGTTGGCCGTCAATTACCATATACAGTGTGTGTATGTGTGCTTATATATATATATATATATATATATTATATATATATATACTATATATATATATATATTATATATTACAAACACACACAAACATTGGTTTTAAAGAGGTATTTCCATCTTGTAAAGTGAAGGCACATCGTTAGGGTATGCCATTACTTGATGGCTTGATGGTCTGATTCCTGAGACCTCCACCATACCCATTCCTAAAAATGAAGGTTTAGCACTGCAGCATATTGTACCATTTGCCTTTCCTGGTTGCGCCTTTGTTTCTCCTTCCAAGTAAGTTGGGTTTGATAAAGTTACCTAGTACGAACAAAAATGGCACTGGTGGAAGGTCTTTGAAGGAGAAACGGCTCTGCGGTATCACTGTGGCCCCATCAGGATAAGTGGGGGCCCCCATTATTGCCCCCTTTTCCCCACATGGTTATAGAGAAATGCCATCACTTTGTAGACTGGAAATACCCCTTTAAGTGACCAAGAGAAGAGAGTTCAAAGAATCCATTTAATACAAATAGGTGGGATATTACAAGAGAGCAGCTTTTTTAATATCTGAATTATATTTGTAGCGCTGTTTTACCTTTTAACACATAAAGGGCAGACATGTTGCTTATGTAGGTATGTCCTGCAAAATCAATCAGTGCATGCATATTTTTTACTTTTGTTATTCCTCTCATTAACTGTTTGATTCCCATTTATCTGATCACTGCTGTATACCGGGCAGTAGGTCTAAGAATTTGGGTTACATTTCAGTCTTTGAAGAGTGGGCATTTATCATGTAAATAGACTAGTGCCCTCTGGGAAGGTTAGTTGGTAGCCATGGTCTAACATCTCAGTAGATGGTCACATAATTGGCTGTTCATGAAACAAGCTTTATATTTATTTTTATATATATATATCTATATATATTCATCTTGGCCATTGACAACCTGCATTAGGATGTTCGTAGGTACCAGGAGGTCTCGTTCTTAGGGCCCTTTTCTCTGTGGCGTAGCAAGGCTTTTGTGGTAGACCCTGTGTGTCCACATATTACATGGACATCAACTGATTTTTAAGTGGCTATCATGTAATGCTGTTTCCCCTGCAGTGGTTGCTTGAGAGGAAATGTCTGGTTGCATTCATCATCCCCTGACATTAAATGTTAATCCCAAAGGGTTAGAGAAGCCAGATTTAGTTTGAATAGGGGTTGTCTCGTAGGTTATGTATCGGTGATGGGGCACCTGTACATTCAGTTAATAACAGCAAGAACCTTGTATTTCCTGCAGTATATGATGATTTTGTACTAAAATGCTGTCCTACCACGACATGAGCTTTAATGTAGAAAGATAACCATGTTCATGATCCCAGCCTATAATCTAGAAATATTTGAATTGCTTGGAAATAGTCCAAGGCTTGCTGGATACATGGTTATAGTCCTGCACAGGCGTGTATCACAGCCCAGTGACCCTTCCATTAGAAATGGATAGAAGCATGTTATTTAACCCTGGAGCAGCTCATGGATCATGCTTGGCTCATCTCTATTCCCAGTTACTGAATGAGCCAAAAAATTGGGCTTGTTTACATCCTGTTCTATGTATTGCAACTGTTTATGTAGCTTTTTTTGGTTTCCAGTAAACCAAATCCCAGTAAGAGGTCTCTTCAGACTGCTCCATGGTTTTCATTAAACCTTGCCTCCGATTAGCACTGAATAATGCACAAGTTTAGGCTTTAAAGGGGTTTTGCCAGGACGTGTCTTATCTGCTAATAAGCGAATGTAAACAAAGCCATGCTGAGCTGAGAGAGCAAGAGACACAGCCAAAGCACAGAGCCTGCATAAGGGATCGTGTGAAATGTTCACTCAAATAATCAAACTACAACTAGTGGATTCTGTATACAAACGACAACACGTTTTCTCCACAGCAGCTTGAAAGCTTCTTTATGTTCTCTGTCATCAGATAAAGCAGGGATCTACTCAGATAATCGCACTACAACTAGTGAATTCTGTATACAAAACACAACATATTTCTACCCGGTGCCTTGAAAGCTTCTTCAGCTCCCTTTCATCAGATAAGAAGTGTGCTCTGCACAAACCCGGCCAGCAGCTCTTGTTAGGTCGTATCTAATAGAAGCTTTTAAGTAACTAAGGGCAGGTAAGGCAGCCTGTAACACTCTCAGGCTGCAATTTTTGTAATCACATATATTTAGAAAAGTGATTAAATACCCATTTTGGAGGATCCCACGTCAACATTACATCGTGGCAAAACCCCTTTCAGTTTTTTTTTATTTTTTTTTATTGCTGTCCTTTTTTATTTTGGACTTCAGTGCGCAGATAATAACCGTTGTCCTCTGCTTCTGAGTATTAATTAGTTTAGTTGATTAGTGTTCAGCTGAAGATCGAATAACACGTTATGTAGCATTACATTTCTATTCTGCTCCAGTAATATTAACCATATGTGTGTTGGCAATGGCTATGAAGATGTGTATCTAGTAATATTGTTTGCTACCTGTGTATATAGAAGTATTCTAAAATGACAATGATGAGCTATTGTAAAAATCCATGAGGCTTTCAGATTGTAAAGTAAAACTGCTTTTTTTTTTTTAAATCAAATTTTTATTGAGATTTTGCAATTACAAAAAGTAACAGTAGCAAGAATCAAAATTTTTGCAACCAGAACAGAAACAGAACAAGCCATGTAGTTTCAGATGCAACAATAGACAAGACACTAATAAACTCGCATAAATTGAACGTTTCCATCCAGAATTGTACCTAACATATTGTCAAGAGTAAAAGCACAGTATCCAATAAAAAAAAGTAAGATATAAAAAAAATAGAACGCTTCACGAATTTGCGTGTCATCCCTGCGCGGGGGCCATTGTAAGCGGTTGATTGGTGGTCAAAGAAATAATTACAATGAAGAAGAATATTAAAAAAATAAAAGGTTTAATACATAAATAATGAAATAAAATGATACTTAGCTGCAGTTACAGATGAATAGTTCGTGCACAGTGAAATGGGGAGCCCCGCTGTACATCGTGTATACCCATCTCGTCTGATGACGACATCATGGGGTGCTGGGCACCAACCAGTCATGGTCTCAGCAGAAGCTAACTAGCTGTGTCAAAGCCAGGCTTTTTATGCTAGACAGCTTCATCGCTTAACTGTCAGAATGACCAAACCTAGTCACTCCTTAAGTGTACGGTTTCTAAGCTGTGTGGTCAGCAATACAAGAGACTTCAGAACTTATCTGTGTCTATTCATACATGGGAGGGGTCCTAAGAGTAGTTGAGAAGAAGGTATAATATCAGCTCTGAGCATTGTGGGGGTAGCAGCTTTGAACCACTGAGCAGTAAAGCAGGGATCACAAAAGGTCAAACAGTTGAACAGAAATAGACCAATACTGAAGTATAGTATAATAGGTGCCCTCACACTGAGATATAGTTATATAGCAAAAAAGCTTAGTATATCTGTATACTTATACAGTTAAAAGACATGAGACATGAATCTCTATATCACATTAATAAGACACAATGATCCTAACATTTCCATCCTATTACAGCCATGCTAATCTTTTTATTATTGTAAAACTGCTTTTAAAGGGTAAAAATGTGCATCGATTTAAAAATCAATTGGGAAAAAAAGTGTCTAGTAACACCTGGTTTGTGGCCACCCAATGTCGCCGTATGCTAATAGAAAGCTTTTAAAAGCTCCCTCGATCCATTCCTAGCTTTGCATTTCAATTTACTTTTTTTATGGCCAAATTGTGCATTTGACTTTAGGATTATATGTATATTGAGAAGTAAGGGACCCATGGCAAAGATCAAAATGGGTCTCCTATTATGCTGCTGACTTTTGCCACCCAAGACTGGAGAGCCTCTTGCCTCCTTCCTGGGCATTCTCCATGACTCTTGGGCCAACTCTTCATCCCCCTCTGCTTGCAAACAGTATAGTTCCTCAGGGGAAGGCCGTCCTGCATAGGTTTTCACCACCCACTAGCAAAAGAAATTAGGGCAACCACAGAACCCTTCCCGCCCGCCACTCTTCAAGGGCCCAATAGCAGTTACGTAGCTTGATATGACTTGTGTTTTGTATGACCTTGTACAAATGTAGCAATTCTGTCCACTGCTTTCCTGCATACATTCACTGAACCAATGGTATATGCATTTCATATTTTTATTGCAGGATTTGTTTTTGCATTTTGTTCTTTGGGTTATTGGTTGATGATGATTTTTTTTTTTGTCTTAAGGCATTCTTAATTCAGTAAATAAATTGCTGGCACGAAGAGTGCAATACGATCATGGTTTACTCCCAGATATAACCTGAAGATAAATCGCAGGTTTTCTTGATATTATTTGAGCGAAACCATTGTACATAAGGTGATCCTGAAAAAACAGGGGTTGTCCTGGACATAGGATAAGCATTAATCTCACATGTAAGAAATTAAACAATTCTCCTAGCCTGGGTCTTAAGGGCCGCTTGCTATGGTTTGTGTCCTTATAGTGGTTGAGTGGGGATCGCAGAAGTCTTTACATAGTCCGTCACTTCTCAGCTCTGGGACCTTTTTATGATACTGTGTATAACAGAGTATAAACTTCTACTCTATTATTGGTTTTATTATGTCCAGGAACCTGTTAAACCAAAGATTCCTGAACTTTTTCCAGTATAGAAATGGAGATGTCTGCCGTCGGCTGCCGCTTAACAGAGCTTATTGTAAATGCCTGATGTTTTTGGGGTTTTTTTTCTTTAAATTTTAATATATCTGAATTTCAATGCTGACTAAATGAAATCCGCTCTCCTGACAGGTCTAATTAATAAATACCTCTTTATTTAGAGCTATGCATTGTGCCATATATCAAGTAATTGACAACTGGGTGTTAACAGTAGAGGGGGTGTCCCTGCAGAGTGACACTGTCCAATCAGTGCTCGATGTAACGAGGAGTGGTAACACCCAGTTGTCAGCTTATTCATACATTTCTTGGATAAATGCTCAGTTCTAAGAAAAAAAGCTTCAGAGTAGTTTTTTGTTTTTTTACGGGGAATGCACATCTTTACTAAAACATATAATTAAGAGGCTCCATCAGCTCTGATATTATTATTCAGAATTAAGATCCAGAGAGATGCTCTACTCTAAACCTTCTGCATAGCCCTATAGTGAAATTATAAAATTCTGTCCTACATCTGACACCATTATAAGTCTATGCGCTGTAAGCTTCCGCAGAATTTTATACTTTATTTTTATTGGGGTTGGAGCTTTTGTTTTCCTAAAAATAAAATCTTCAGTTTAGCATATTCAATTAAAAAAATGAAATTAATCCGCACCGAATTTTGGACCTATAAATGACGTGTTGAAAGATGGAGCTTCCCTTTTAGATTAATTCTTGTGTAACCGTATTGCCCAAGCTTAAAATGTAGGGTTGTTTTTTTTTCTTTTCTTTTATTTATCTGTAAGGGTATGTTCACACGGCTTATTTTGGCGCGCATTTTGCTCGTTATACGCAGCGAAATGTGCGCCGCAATTACAGTAATCCATAGCTCTCATCGAGAGCCAAGGATTACACGTCATCGTCCCGCGCGTACAATACTATATTATAGTATTGTACGCGCGGGGGAAGAATTGACATGTTAATTGTTCGCGGCGATTAGGTGTCGCGAACAATGAATGTCAATGGGACCGGCGGGCTGCCGCTCCACCGTGCTTTGGGGAAACGCGCTGAATAGCAAGACTACCTAAACACACGGCGTAATGCGGCGCGTACTGTACGCACCGCAATTACACCGTGTGAGCATACCCTAAGACTCAATGTACTGTATTAAGAAACATGAGGTTTTTAATGTAGCAGAATTAGGCTCTGTTTGCAATACCATCATGGCTTTTGTTAACTGACAACGAATACTTTTGGTGCCTGAATGGGGTCCATCAGTTTCTTTTGAGGTTTTGGCCATTTCGATGGGAAGAAAACCGCTGCATGCCGACGACTCATTCCATCAAATTTGCCAAGACTATTGCTAACGGCTCTTAAGACAGTGTGAACAGAGCCTTAAACGTCACCTTTTTGCAGAATCTTCTTGGCTCTTGAAGTGTGTAACTTGCTGTAAGGTGCATATGGGACAATGTGAAATATTTAAGTTTCCTTTTTGGTGCTTTTTGAATATTTGTAAGCTACAAAACGAGGATAATGAAGAAGTGGGATTCATGGCTGCTCTGCTTAGCAAGTTAGTCTGTATTTTTGTAAGAAAAAAAACAAAAAAAACAGCCTCTATAGAAAACCAGTTGACGCAAATGCTATTCGCTTGTATGTGCACTGTAAGCAGGTGTATGCCGTGCATGTAATATTTCTGTGTTTTGCACCATATTCTATAGGCTTATTGTATGATTTACATGTATTTCATGGGAATATGGCTTCTGTGATTATTAGAACTTTTTCTTTTAGATGAAACGGTGGAAAAGTAACAGATTTTTTTTTTATATATTTTTTTTTTAAATTCTTTTGGTTTTTCATTTTGGTTGTACTCCCTCGTGGCACATTTTAAAATGAACGCGACAAGTGACGGTCTTGCCTCTGTGTTACATGTGCATTGGTGGTAATCTAGAGCAGCTTTTGCTAATGTCCTATTCGTTTTCCAGCATGGGTTTGTTTTTTTTAGTGGATTTGCATCTAACGGTTGCACCCGCTAAAGGCTGTCGGATGTATTCTCTACTTTTACGAGCTTGTGAGCAATGCACTTGAAACCATTCATTGGTCATTTCTGCTGCCTTTCGGTCTAATATTAATCTGTTACTGTAATGTTAATGGTTGCACAGGCTTGTCCTTACATGTACTGTAATAAGGGGAAAATGCCGCCAGTTTGTGTGCTAAACATGAAAAATATATATATTACACACTTTCTTGCCTTCTGATTCTTCAATTAATTGGGTCATTTCTATGAGCTTGAGCACAGGAAGAGTGTCTTTGGCGGATCTGGCCCACCCATGCATTACACGGATGGCCATTCATTTGAATGCTCATGATGTAATGCTCTGGCCTGGCAAAAATCCGCTTCTTCCAGCATTCACTATAACCAGGGGTTAGAGATACCGGACCAGACTTCTATTAAAAAAGAAACTTATTTTTCTGTGCAAAAACTGGTACCATAATAACATCAAACCTACTTTGAATTGTTTAGCTGGTAGCATAAGATCTTCTCCAGCAATATGTTGAGATTTTGGAGAAAGCTAGCAAAACCTATCCCTTGGAAAATGGTAAGAGACGTGGATGCTGTGAGCCAACAACTCTTATCCAAGGGGAACGTAGGGTCCCTCAATTGAAAAACAAATGAAAATGTATTTTGTAATTACCATGTTAATATATTCTATGTATTTTATTTTGTTTTCTTGCATGGAATTGGGGTTTTGTCTTTTTTTCAATGGTATGTGTATAACGAAAAAATATCATTATTGTGTGTCCGAAATTGGTGCCTAGCTGGCAATAATAGTCTTGTGGGTTTGATATTAGCAGGCCAAGCCTGCGTCTATGTAATTCTGCTCTGTTTTTCTGGTTTTTATATTTCTGTTATACTGCATATATAAATATATAAATATATCTATATGCTATCTGCTGCACTCAATGTTTTATTGGATTTCGGGATAAAGAGTATAAATAAAAGTACATTCCAAAAAAAAAATTAGAGACTTGTGTGATTTAACTTTGCATTGATGTACGGTAGGTCTGTCATGAGATAAAGACACAAAGTTTATTAAACTGCATAAATTTAGAAAATGAACTGTGTGAAATGCCATTGGCAATAAGGTGGATGTGAATTGGCAGCAAATTACACAGAATAAAACGCTGTAGAGATTACAAGCAGTCCCCGATATTGCACAACCTATGTAAAATACACGTGTTAAGTGAACATACAGTAAATTAATAGAAAGAAAAAGTGTGTGTATATAATATTAAAATATATATAATTTTATATAATAATATATATATAGATATATTTAAGTGTGTGTGTAATATATATAAATAATCTATATCACATACATACACGCACATATATTTTGGGGACTGCTAATATATATATAATATATATATATATATATAAATATATAATATATAGATAATATTATATATATATATATAATAGGCAGTCCCCATATATGTGTGTGTATGTATGTGATTATATATATATATGGTGTGTGTGTGTGTGTGTGTGTGTGTGTGTGTGTGTATATGCAGCCCCTGACTTACAACGTTCCGACTTACATCTGTCCCCTAGTTACAAATGGAGACTTATGAGGCATGCTGGCACTTGTAGTTCCATATTCCACAGCAGATAGTAGCTGTGGAACGCCAAGTTCCAGCATGCCACAGCAGCACATGAGGTGAAAATCTTCTCAACGAGGGCACAGACCGCAAAACAAATGTAGAAACCCTTCCTGTACTACCCAAAACTAAAGAAAAAATCCTTTTGTACTGGAGTAACATTTAATAAATAGACCTGTTCCGACTTGCATACAAATTAAATTTAGGAACAAAGCTACAGCCCCTATACCGTTCATAACCCAGGGACTGCCTGCATAGTGTGGCTTTAGTTTTAGATTACTCAGATTCCACTTAATCCAAAATTGGAAGTTTCTAGCATCATCATCTTAAATAAAAAGTTTTACTTTATTTTCTATAAATTATTTTTTATTAATTTTATATAAATTATTCCTAACAACTGTTCCTTCCATGCACATCTAGATATACCGCATAAGCTGACTGTAAAGCCTGAAATTTACAGGAAGAATATCACTGGTGAGCACCTTGTTCTTTTTATGAACTTTGTGCGTGTTCCAGTTACTTTGTATTTAAGGCGGTTATCCAGAGTTAGAAAAGTATGGTTGTTTTTCTACAGAATTGGTCTTTCACCTGCGCATGGGTCATCTGGCTTGTAGCACCACTACAGTAAGTAAAAATGAGCTGTGATGTCAAACACAACCTATGCACAGATTGGGCGCTGTTCTTGGAAGAAAGAAGTCATATTTGTTAAAAAAAAAAAAAAAAATTCTTGACAAACAGTTTATCCAATGTAATTTATACATTATGTGGTTTAGAAGGCTCAGCCAAAGGATGGGTAGAAAGAGGCAAAAAATAAAAAATAGCATAATTTTGCTGTAGTTACAGATCGTATTGTTTCTGGTGGACTAATGGAAAATGTAAATCCTTTTAGTGAGTTCTTTCACTTTACCCGACATCACATATTTGGTTACCTGAATACATTAATAAAAGCATGACCACCAGTAATGCTAC
The DNA here is from genome assembly GCA_025379985.1 of Phyllomedusa bahiana. Taxonomy (NCBI): domain Eukaryota; kingdom Metazoa; phylum Chordata; class Amphibia; order Anura; family Hylidae; genus Phyllomedusa; species Phyllomedusa bahiana. The sequence continues at coordinate 19,059 of JAODAL010042530.1, read as the reverse complement.
CCAAGATACACAAACCCGATTTACAAACGTATTAGCCATGCAAATCATGGACGGTCGGTAGGCCAGGGATTAACGGGACGCTTCCACCAGAAAGGAGTATGTTTTTGTTAAAACCGATATTCCTGGAAAAAAAAAATTCTTAGAATTTCTATTTTTATTTCAGCAGTCATATGTAATAAAACATTACATATAATATATTGTCCTCCTCTAGCTTTGAGATTCAACTTTTGAATGATAGGGCAGGCTAATGGAACTTTACTTCAGCAGCTGCTTATCTCATTACAAATAGCAGGTAGTGACAAAATGATTGCTCTATTGTTTTCTTGACAGGTATAGATAAGATTAGACTAGGTCATTGGGCAATGCAAAACGAAGGAAAACATGGCAATCTTTTAATGCACATGGGAGAGGGTTTCGTCACACCTATCAAATGCTGCTGCTAACACTTAGGGGGTGTTCAGACAGCGTCTTTTGGAATCTATTTTTGCACATATTGAGGGTGTAATTTCACCTAAATAAGTGTCAAAATACTGCCCAGTGTACAATACAGTTGTCGTAGACCTCAATGTAAAATACGTTGCGTCAATCACACACAGTCTATTTTGCAATCGGAATTTAGCATGTCATTTCTTTTCAGGCGTATATTCTCTGGCAACTAGTAAAGTATAGGAGGCACAGATGTGCCTTGGGCAATTACGCTGCATTTGTGGTGTTGAAATTACGTGCTTGCAAGTGCATAATTTCAGCAGCACAATAAACGCATATTGCATGCATATAGCATGTGCCGAAATACACCGTGTAAACCCAACCTTCTCATGCAATAACTGGTTTGAAAGAAATGCCATCAAGCAATTTTCTAACTCATGTGTAATCAGAGCTCCCAGAACAGAAGTCAGAGAGAGATGCATGTCAATATGTGGAAAGAAACTTTTGTAAAGTTAGTGTCCCTTTAAGAAAATACATCCTAAAAATAACATTTTAATGAACAAAATGGGCCTGACACTCCTCTCTCCCTATCAAATCTACCTCTACCTAGACAGGGGCCCCCGCTTATGTATAAAAAAAAAAAAAAAATCCTCAAACCTTGTACCCTTTTTGTTTTTCCTTTCTGTAATATCTACGTTTCCCCCCAAAAAATTAAGTAAACCCCTTTTTGTGTCGTTTTGAATTTCCTCATTGTTTGCTAGTAAAATGTGATCAGATTGTTATTAATTCACAGTTCTAGACAAACACTTATTCATGTCTGTTATTGAGCACATTGCATAAACATCCACCTTGGAGAGAAATAAGATTAGATAAGGGCACACACAACCTGGTTACTGACAAATCTGTTCTCAAAAAAGATTGCTTAGTGTGGACCCTGCCTCGATGTGACCAACTTTTAGAAGAGCTCAGATAGTTACATAGTTACATAGTTAGTACAGTTGAAAAAAAAGACACGTGTCCATCAAGTTCAACCAAGGGTGGGGAAAAAGTGGGTGAAGGAAGGGAGACAAGGAGTTCAGGCCCAGCCTCCCCACTGGTGAATGTCCTGAAACCCACAAGGCAAGAACCAATCTGCTCCAGTGGAGACCGTATCTCTGACCTCAGAGCTTCCATCAGACGGGATCCAAAATTTTACATGGCTACGTACGCATCAATGTTCTTTAGTTCCAGCTAGGTATCTAAGCCTCTCTTGAAACTCTCTACTGTTCCTGCTCTGACCAGCTCCTCAGGTGGCTATTTCACAGATTCACAGTTCTTACAGTGAACAATGCTTTTCTCCGCTGGTGACTGAATTCTTTTCGCTCTAGCCGAAGGGAATGTCGCTTTGTCTTTTGAGGGGGCTTTACCTGAAATAATTTTCCCCCATACTTTTTGTAGGGACCATTTATATATTTATATAAATTAATCATGTCCCCCCGAAGCCGTCTTTTCTCAAGACTAAAGTTCAATTCTAATAACCTCTCCTCATAACTAAGATGCTCCATTCCCCTTATAAGTTTGGTTGCTCGTCTTTGCACTCTCTCTAGTTCCATTACATCTTTTCTATAAACTGCAGCCCAGAACTGAACAGCATATTCCAAGTGAGGTCGCACCAATGCTTTATACAGCAGTAGAATTAGATCCTTGTCGCGCGATTCCAGGCCTCTTTTAATACATGTATGTATGTATGTATTTATATAAGTGTAGAAATCTGAAAAAGGATGCAGAAACATTGCTAAAGACTTAAATGTTTATCGGTACACACTTCCAGATTAAAGGAAATGGAGAAAATTCAAGGCTGTTGCTATTCTTCATAGGAGTGGGCATCCTGTTATGCTTGCCTAAAGAGCACAGCAGGCAATCCTGAAACAGAAACCGCAAAAGACTTATAGAAAACTATAGACTGCAGAGAACATTGAGAATATATGGGTAATAAGATTAGTGAAGCTCGCCGCGTTAGTCCATTGCAACGGCCACAGCTGATAACTCCAAAGGGCACGGACCCAGTTGATAGCTCCAAAGAGTACGGACACAGCTAGCTAATGGCAAAGGGATATCCAAATGTCTATAAGATCTATTTCTTTATGACAAGTGATATTTATTGAACATCAGTTAAAATAATAGGCATGTAAGGATTACATAGACAAATGTGAAAAAGCGTTTTTCACATTTATCTGGGCAAACCTTGCATACAAATTATTTTAATGGATTTACAATAAATTTCACAGTTTTTATGAAGAGAAGAATCTTTGTTAGACACAAACAATGGTTTCTGCATCTATCAATTAGAGACACAATTGGCATAAATGGTGTTCATGAAAAGACACCGCAACGGTAGCTGCCACTGTAAAAAAAAAAAAAAAAAAAAAATATATATATATATATTATATATTATATATATATATATATATATATATATATATATATATATATATAGCCCGTCATAAAAGGGTGTTCCCAACTCCCACATCTGTGGCATATCGATAGGGTATGCCATCAATGTGGGATAGGTATGGGACACACCCCTGGGGCTCCCCTTGTCTCAGGAACCATGAAGGTCTTAGTACAAAACAGAGAGTAGGTTGCGCTTGCGCACTTCCCCCATTTCTGGTCAATGAAAGTTCCAAGTATAGCCAAACACACCCAGAGAACAGAATGGAGAGTACAATGTAAATGTGACCGACTCGCCGTTCTGAATGGATTCTACTGGGGGCCTGTTCCCAAGAAAGATGCAGGTCCCAAAGGACATTGATGGCATATCCTATTGTGTTAGATGGGAACACCCCATTGAGTTTGCCTAGAACACCAGGATTGTCCGTAATGACTTTAAGACAATTGTACACTGAAACCTCGTCAGAACTGTGAAGCATTGTAGAGGGAACATGAAGATTTGGGCTGCTTTGTTGACTAAGGGGGACATGTATGAATGGGGCTGCGCCAGATATCGGGTGTATTTTCAGTCATACATCAGACGCAGCCCTGTTCGCATTAGTGTAATACCTCCTGTACGCCAGTATTAGGTGCATTACAGAGCGCCCGTGGCACTTTGTAACGCACCTGGTTTCATGGGGCGTGTGGGAGGCGGGGCGCACTAGAACCGTATGAAGCCATAGATTTATAGCTTTGTTACGGCAATTCTAGGCTCATTACTCCCGGAACAGGTAAACCACTTTGAAAGTGGTTTACCAGAGCCAGAAATGTCATCCTAGCGCTAGAATCCGCCTGATTTTATGACCCGCTGTAGAGCGGGCTCATAAATGAGGCGGATTTTATGTTATTTTAATGTGCATGAAATTCGGAATTTAAACACAAAATTTCACACATGCCGCCCTAATTGTCTCGACAACTTGTGATCATTGAGAGAAGAAAAATTCATTCAAATGGATTTTAAAAGATTTTTACTGGAGATTGTCCATGGCCTGAAGCTGAAAAGATATTAGATGATGCAACAAAATGATGATCTCAAGCACACAAGTAAATTAACTTTGACTACAAGGTAAAAAAAAAAAAAATAAATTACACCGGGAAACACTCGTTTTGGTGCCTAAATGTTGGAATCGTTTTTGAGTATGTTTGAGGCGCTTTTTCTGGAAATGACATCCGATTTCCCCTATCAGCTCTAGCTTTGTAGATCCGCCATTGCCACCTGACCAAGTATCTGCTGCTGAAAGTAGTGGTCACTCAATATTGTACTAAAGAAATGTTGGAAATTCATGAGAAACAGAAAAAACATAAATTTTAGAACATTTAAAGAACACATGGAAACAAAAACATGAATGTGCAGGAGCGAATTCAATTCTATTCATCTGTACTACATATTTATAACTAATCACAAGAACAATGTGGAATCATGTAATCAACATCTCATAAACTAGAGCTGCTAGAACAAAATGGAGGGGATTTTCAGACTCCACAACACTCAAATATCCAGAATAAGGTCAAAATTTCTAGGCACCCCAAAAAAATTATTTTTGTTCCCCAGTGTTATTTGTGTTTCCGAATGACCTGGTCAGAGTCCTGACTGAAAAACTACAGCCAGACCTTACGAAGGCTCTAAATGCAAAGTTTTCCATAAGTAGTAATGCATTGGAACACATTGTGCAGTTGTTAAAGGGGGATAAACAGGTTATTACATTCAATGGGGCACTTTTTTCCTCCGTGCACATTGGGGACCATATTTTTCAAACTGTCCATCAGCAAGACTGTCCATATTGCCCATAGCAACCAATCAGAGCTCAGCTTTAACTTCATATAGTGCTTTGGAAAAATAAAACCTGAGATCTATTTGGTTGCTTTGGGCAACACAGACAGTCTTACTGCTAAACAGTTTTCATACATAAGCCCCACGATGTTTATTCAATTTGCTCAATAAAGGACATGAACATTGCAAGTATTTGTTGTAATTAGTTTAGTTAGATTGTTTGTTTGTCTATAATTGTGAATAAGGCTATGTTCACACGGGTTAAAATGGAGCGCATTTTGGTCCGTATTTCGCGACGTACTGCGCTCAAATACGGGGCGAGATACGTCCCAGTCATTACGGTAATCCACAGTTCTCATAGAGAACTATGGATTACGGCTCCTCTCCCCACTCGCACAATACGGGAGATAAGTGATATGTCAATTACTAGCGGCAAATACGCGCCGCTAGTAATGAATGTCTATGGGAGCGGTGGGCTGCCATGTGAACATACCCTAAGGCTACAAGTGTATGGGAGAATTCACGTGGCTTCTTGTATGTATATAGCGGCATGTGTGCCTGCTGCTTTAGAAGTATGAGCTGACCAGCGCTTTGTGCCGCCTCCATTCCCAAAAAACTAAAGCGACATGTCACTTCTTTCTCCGGGCGCTCAGTACGCGCCAGGGAATATGCTGGGAAATCATAGCACTCAATAAGTGCTATAATTTTACCATAAAGTACGCAATTACGCCCCAAAGTACGGCTCGCGATTACACTGTGTGAACATACCCTGTGTTATTTTCAGTTTTTTTTTCTGACTTAAAACAGAAAATCAAGGCATCCTGGATCCGTTATATGACTATAATGCTGGCCATCATTTTACTGGACAGAATAGCACAGTATGCTGCACTGTTTTTCTGTCTTGAGGCTTTTCTGTAACTGAGACTCTCGACAGAACCTCAGAAACAGATGTGAATGTAGCCTTAGATATCAATCAGATGATGGTTTATTAGGGTTCGTTCACACGGCTGATTTGGGCACTGATTTCAGTCGTACTGCGTGCCGTATTAGCGCTGCAGTACGGGTGAAATCCGTTTCTGTCATTACGGTAATCCACAGTTCTCATAGAGAACTATGGATTCCGTCTCCTCTCCCCGCTCGGACAATACGCCAAGCGGGGAGAAAGTGACATGTCAATTATTTACGGCGTGTACGCGCCGTGAACAATGAATGTCTATGGGGCCGGCGAGTCGCCGGCCCCCCGCCCCGCTGCATGGCTGCCGGCGTAATTGCGGGGCGAAATACGTCCCCTCAATTACGCCGGCAATAAGCCGTGTGAATTAGCCCTTAGGCTAGGTTCACACGGCTTAACTGCGGGTCGTAATTTCGCCCCGCATTTACGCCATGTGGGCGGGGCGGGAGCGGGGGGCTGGCACTTCGCCGGCCCAACGACAATCACTGCTAGCGGCGCGTATACGGCGCTAGAAAGTGACATGTGAATTATCTCCCCGCCCGGCGGATTCGCCGAGCAGGGAGAGGAGACGTAATCCATAGATCTCTATGAGAACTGTGAATTACCGTAATGAATGGGCCGTTTTCGGCCCGTAATTGGCGCACTCCGGCGCGTAATTACGGACCGAAATACGGCCCATTTTAAGCCGTGTGAACATGGCCTTAATGTCAGGTAATTTCAGAGGCCTCGCTTACTTTTTCCTACAACGATGTACCATACATCTGTGATTGCAATGATAATTTCTTCTCTATTAATATGTTACTCCCAAATATGAAATAACCAACAATTATTAAAGTAAAATTCAAGAAAACAGCGTATACAACTGATCTGGCTAAAGCAATTTATGTCTACCAAATGTTACAGCTACATCATACCTTTTTGTTTGGGCTTTTAAAGAGAGGTAATTTATTAACCAGTTGACATCCAAGGTTAGACCTGTATTAACAGCTTCCTGTCTGTGGAAAGACAGGCACCAGGGGTGACATGTATGAATCCCGCCGGGTCGGGGCGCACCTTTCCGCCAGTTTTCCGGCGGAATCTGCGCCTGATTTATGTCGGGGCCGGGGCGCGCTCATACATAGCATGTAAAGTCCGCCGCGCCTCGCCAGTGTTTTAGGCGCAGTGCGGGACTTAGGCGCAGTGCAGCGCTGCGCCTATGATTCGGCGCCGGAGGTAGTGCGGTCATACATGCGGGGAAAAGTCCGCCGCGCCCCGCCAGTGTGTGTGGGGCACAGTGCGGGGACATGGGCGCAGTGCGGGACTTAGGCGCCGTGCGGGACTGCGCCGAAAAACAGTTCCGATGCAAGACAGGCTGGAACAGCGAGAAATCATTCCAGATGTCGGTGCGGAGTATGAATCAAAAATCGCCTTTATAAAGGCATTCAACATTCTCAGGAAAAGAGCTGAAACCTAAAAAATAAAAAATACATAAAACAAAATCACTTTCCAATATCCTAATTCAAGAATTAGGATATTGGAAATTGCCGGGAAATACAGTAATTCAAAATCAGAAAGCTATTCTCATTGGTCGGCATAAACCGGCCAATCAGAATAGGAGCGACAGTGAACCATTAAAACCTATGGGGAAGTTTAGACCAATCAGAATCCACGGCGGGATAGTTCAAAATACAGTAAAAATGCTGAAAAGAGCTGATTGGTTAAGCTACCGGGGACTTGGCTAGCTCAGCCAATCAGAATAGGAGCGACAGAGACCCATTCTAGCCTATGGAGAAGTTTAGACCAATCAGAATCCACGGTACAACTTCTGTAGTGTTATAATTTGATTTCGGCCATGTACAGTTTTATTTCAGATTGCATTAGAAAACCCATAGGAGCATCGCTCGCTCTCCCATTGGTCCAAATAACGGCGCCTCTTTTAACTTAGCCAATCACAGAGCGCGCTCAGAATTTCTTTTCCCCATAGAACTCTATGAGAAAGTAGCTCGCGCTCTGATTGGCTAAGCTGGACGAGCCCCCGCCGCTTCAACCAATCAGCTCGTTTCTGCATTTTTACTGTATTTTGAACTGTCCTGCCTTTGAATTTGATTGGTCAATTTTTCTCCATAGGATATAATGGGACATTGTCGCTCCTATTCTGATTGGTCAATTCTCCTCCATAGGTTATAATGGGACATTGTCACTCCTATTCTGATTGGCTGGTTTATGCCGACCAATGAGAATAGCTTAAACAATTTGAATTACTGTATTTCCCGGCAATTCTCTCTATTGCAATTCCCTATGTAGCGCCGGTCTCGGCGACAAACGCGTTGTTCGGGTTTTTAACTGCTTTATTTGTAAAGAAGGGTTCGGCTCTTTATCTGATAATGTTTTACATTTAATAAAAATAATTTTTTTATTAATACTTCATGCCGCACGGCGCTGAGCGCCGAGATTTCAGAGCGCCCATCTCTCCATAGACTATAATGGGAGAAGTAGCTCGCGCTCTGATTGGCTGGGATAGCCAAGCCCCCGCTAGCTCAGCCAATCAGCTCTTTTCTGTCTTTTTACTGTATTTTGAATTATCCCGCCGTGGATTCTGATTGGTCTAAACTTCTCCATAGACTAGAATGGGTCTTTGTCGCTCCTATTCTGATTGGTCAATAGTTCTCCATAGGTTTTAATGGGTCTCTGTCGCTCCTATTCTGATTGGCTGAGCTAGCCAAGTCCCCGGTAGCTCAGCCAATCACCTCTTTTCAGCATTTTTACTGTATTTTGAACTGTCCCGCCTTTGATTCTGATTGGTCAATCGTTCTCCATAGGTTTTAATGGTTCACTGTCGCTCCTATTCTGATTGGCCGGTTTATGCCGACCAATGAGAATAGGTTTCAGAATTTGAATTACTGTATTTCCCGGCAATTTACAATATCATAATTCTTGATATTGCGCCGTTCTAGAGTTTAGGAAAGTGTCTTTTTTTTCAATTATGTTTATTTTTTACGTTCAGCTCTTTTCTGACACTGTTTTCCGCCTTTATAAAGGCGATTTTTTCTGAATCATACTCCTGCTGCACGGAGCGGAGCGCCGAGATTTGTGTAGCGATCTTCTATGTTTCCTCGCATGTTCCGATCCTGCTTCACTTCGCCTCTGCCGGAGCATTTAGACCAAAAAAAACCAGGTCTGCCTGTCGGAGCTGCCGAGCGCTGCATTGCGCCACACTTTGCCGACTCGCCATCGTACATGCCTCGGAGTTTTCGAGCGAGCCGCGTCCCGCCCTGGAACGCCTACAGCGCGCCCACACCGCGCCCACTGCCCGCCCCTTCATGCGGAGCGCAGCTGAAAGTGGCGAACGCTGAGCCTAACACCACATCCCTGCATCCGACAGCGGGATTCGGGCTGGGAGGCGCAGTATACGCCAAAAAACAGGCGTAAAGCCCGATCATACATGTCGCCCTAGCTGTTTATAGGGTTGCAGGCTACTACTACTAACCAATGTGAAAAATTGCTGATTTTCCTAGGTCGTGCAGATTTAACAAAACCCAAGTGTAAGCCGAGTGGTAAGTTACTTGCAGTTTTATCTTTATCTGTATTGGTGCTTCAGCAATTATAGAGACTACAATATTGTAATGACAAATGCTCTCGGAGCATACACCAAAGTGGAAGAAAACTCCAAGACTTCTAGGTTACCTCTTGGCTTACTTAAAGGGTGTTCTCATTTCACACTTTGATGGCATATTGATAGGATATGCCATCAAAGTGTTATAAACTACTCACATTTGGTTAAACTTTCAAGATGAACATAACATTTCTTGAAAATTAAATGAACTAAATGAAACTATCCCCCTTTTAACTTTAAAACTTTGTCCAACTTTTAATTTTCAGTACTTTTTGTAAACTTGCTGACTCTAAAAAAGGGAGCTTAATGGAAAAAAAATTTTCCCAACGGTGTTTCATTTTTGAAAACCCCAAAAAATTTTAGGGGAAATTTTTTAATTTAGATTTTTAAATGTCCTCCTCATCATGTATTCACTTTTTTGCAACATGAGACCAAGACAACCACCTTTTACAAATGATCAACAGTATCTTGCCATTGCGGGCTTCAAGCAGGGTTCCCCGACGGAAGGGGCCCCTAAGAAAGGTGCTAGCGGATGTTCAGAGATAAAGAGAGAGGGAAAAGATCACAGAAACGCAAAAAAAAAGTGGGTCCTTTGGCCCCATCAACACTGTTGCCGGATGATGAATGTCCCCAACCCCAGGAAACGTTTAATGCAGGTAAAGGGGCAACCAAGGGTCCAAATCAGCCCCTTTGAAAAAAAATATGAACATTGGACATGTGCATTCAAATTTAAGAATGGTCTCATTTAGTTCATTAAAAAAAAAACAAATTTTTCTTTATGAAATTTAAACCCAAAAGGCCAAATATCCCAAAACGTGTGGTTGGTGGGTGCAGGTCCCCAAATTTTATGGACTCCACACTTGCTGGGGAATGGGAACCCAAAGTCTCAGTGCAGAATGGAGAGTTGGCAACGCTTGTGCACAGCTCTCAGATCTGTTCTACAGGAGCTCTGAGTACATGTAAGCGGTGTGTTCAGATGTATTAGGAACGCCCGGAGAACAGAATGGAGAGTTGTGCGCGAATGTCATCGACTGTCCATTCCTTACTGAGACGTTTCTAAGATACATGTGAATCCCAAAGGTAGGATCTGCTTCATACTTTGGGGTTCTTTCGATAAACCTTGGGGGCCTCCCCTTTAAAATGGCAGGGGGTTTGTTATAACTGCAGCAAAAAAATTAAAAAATTTTAAATCAAATCCAACAATTCCACTGCTCCAAATATATTCTAATGTAGTATAATTAATAAAAAAAAAAACACGAAATACCGATATCTTAGGGCTAGATAAATACAGTAAAAAATAACCTTTATTAATAGCCTGATATTAAAAAGGGGGACTAATTTTTAAATCCTTCACCCTACGACTATTCTAAAAACAAAAAAAAGGGAGAACCCCGCCCCAACAAGGGCGACCCCCCACCGAAACCTAAAACTATAAACCCTAAAACCCCTCCCCAGACCCCACAAAACCCCCAAACAAAATTCACCACATTAGACATAATACTAATAAACCAAAAAAACGTGTAAAAAATGTCCCCTAAAAGACGACCCTACTCCCCAAAAAAAAGAAAGGGAAAAAACAACAAAAAAATCCCTTTTTCCCAAAAAAAAACAAATAAATCCCCCTGTTCCAACGCGTTTCCCCCACGGATACAGTGGGGGTTTATCAGGGGAAAAGTAACAGAAAATCAACTAAAAGTTTTACAAAAATCGTGGATTTCAAATACGGGTAGTTTTAGGCTTATATTGATAACAGAGAAAAGGATAAAAATATAAAATATATTTACGTTTCCTTAACGATTCCTAAAGGATATATGGGAAAGGGGAAGAGGTCCCGGAGATGGGGGGAAAAAAAACCCGCACCCCCTTCTACTGTGGCGAGGAGGACCCGCCAGACAGTATTTAAAATGCGGGGGGGGTTAAAAACCCCAGGGAAAAAACGCCCCGGAAAACGTCACGTGGGGAGCCCCACAATTTTCCCCAAGAATGAAAAATTAGGACATTCGAAATTAAAACTAAAAGACGGGACCGGAAGTGATCATACCCTACTGTACTATGCGCAACGCAAAAAAAAAAACCTTCCCACCACAACCCGCCGGCGTGGCAGAGAACAAGCGCCCACGCAACGGCGATGGGGAAAAAAAGGGGTCCCCGTTTCCCCAGAACAGATAAGATAGCCAGCGTTAATAGACAGATGGAACCAGGTATAACCAAGATAATAACAATAACTGACATCACTACCTCAGTATTATCAAGCACCATACAATAAGAACAACAGCCTACTATTGTGGGAGCACGATGGTAGAAAGGAATATGAGGCAATTTAGAAACGTAGGAGGTAACAATTAGTCACAAAGCTTATATATATATCCGCCAGTGAAGGTATCATATTGCGGTGTCATAGTAGAAAGAAGAGCAAAAAAAAACAATTATTTAATAAACAATAAAGCATATCATGATATCAAAAAAACGATAAACAATAGGGGTTTAAAGAAGTAAAAAAATAGGAACTTAATCCCGTATGGTTGAAGTGTTTTTAAATTTAAGATAAACCTGCCTCCCTTTGAAGGGTTTTTTCTCAAAAAACCCCCTTTTCTAGGTGGTGGTGGACAACCCAACCCCGAAAAGGTGTCGTAAGGGGGGTTTTTCCCTTTGCTTCAAAATTCATGTGTCTCGCCAAAGGGGGGTTTTGGGGCCGTCATGTCTTTTACTCACCGATGTGTTCAAGAATTCCTTCAACCTCAGGATGGTCTTTCCCTTTTACATAGTGGGCAGGGGCATGTGGCTTGATAAACCCCCCCCTTTTGGGTTTTTAATTATACCCCCAAATTTTAAACACTCTTCCCCTTTTTAAAAGGTTTACCCTTTTTATATGGGTCAAAAGGGCACGCCTTACATCTCACACATCTATATGTACCCTGTAATTTGGAATGGAGCCATGTAACAGGTGGAGAAGGTGGTAGAAAATGGCTTCGAAGAAGGTGGTCTCGAATGTTTCTCCCTCTTCTATACACAATGCTGGGAAAGGGGTCCACAAACTCTTTGAGTTGAGGGGTCTTTTGTTTGAATGGCCAAAAATTTGAGATAATGTCCTTAATTTGTCTGGACACGTCATCATAAGTCCCAATAATCCTCACTATATCATATGTATGTAAAGGACATTTTATGGTGGCTGCAGCGACTTATCTCAAAGGATGCCAAATGTGACATGCTGGGACTTGTAGAATAGAACCCAGATGCCCATCAGCATTTGTGAGATTGTGTGTTTTACATTGCTCTGTTCCCCCCCCCTCTCCCTCTATTTTACATGTCTTTCTGTTCCTGCCCCTGGGATGTTTGGGACCTGGGGTGAATCAGTCACTGACCTCCCTGCAAAGGTCCTTAAAACACTCGGTGTACAAAATTGCCCCAGGGCTGTTTCTCGGGGTGGGGGGGGCTTGGGAACACCCGTCCCTCCCCCCCCTTTCTCTCTGCCCACCCTTTAGGGACAGCCCTGGTATGGTGAGTTTTGAGCAATGATTTCCGCTAGGGTCTTTTTTTTTTTTTCGGGGGGGGGGGGTTTTACCTTTATTAGGGAATTAAAAAAAAAATCTGTGCTAGTTTTTTTTTTGAGGGTGTCTTATTTTCGGGGAAACACAGTACCAAAACTGTATTCCTTACATAAATACAGTACCAGACACAAGTTCAGTACATTGATACATTGCAAAATCAGGTTAACTCCTGCTATATCTGTTTCTACCATGTGAAACAACAGCTGCCGTATGCCAAACAAAGTAATTTTATTTACACACAAAAAAAAAATTTGCACCCATCATGTTATTAGAGGTCCTATAAGTGATTACCTTACTGAAACCTGAAAATCAAAGGAGGAAAATTTAAACAAATTTAAAACCCAAGTGACCAAAGGAACTCTTTCTGATTTAGAAAACGCTCTCGCTTCTCCTTTTCTTTTCTCCATCCCGCCTTTACCATAAACAGTGGGGCCTTCCCTCATACAATACAAAATGTCACCAACAACAACTGAAAGGGTTTTTAAAGGTTAAAGAAAATGAAGCTGATACTAATACAGATAAAGCGCGTCCTTACATATGACATCAGAAAGAGCTGCTGGTAGCTGGAAATCACTTTCTATGTTGTGGACAGGAGCTTCTTTAGGCCATGTATTTCTTTGCATGCACTTTACTATACAGGTTCATGATTTTAATTTGGTCGGGTCTTCCATTAAAAGGAGTTTCCCCATTACGAGTTTTTGCCTGGCATGTCCCCCGGTAAGTTGAACTGAGGGGGCGTGCTACTTTTTCTGTTGGGGAGGCTCCCTCTCCCCCCCTCCCCTCAGCCACAGGGGGCTACGTAACTTCTATAAGGGGGGGGGGGTTTTCTCTCGAGTTCAAACCCCTGTGTGTGCCTGCCTAGGGGCTGTTACAGGGAGGGTTTTATTTTTTTTTGGAGTGTAGAGAGGAATATGAAGCTGTGTGCTAAAGAGCGAGGGGGATGATGTGTTCCTTATCCCCCTGCTTACTTAAAGTCTCCCCCAAACCCCGCAACAACAAGGGGGAAATGTTACTATCTCAGAAGTCTCACTAATACAGGAGAAAAATTAAAGAAAAAATTTCCCATCCCCCTGATCTGGAAAATTTTTTGGGTTTAGTCCCCTTTTTCCAAAAAACCAATTTTTCATGATTATGGGAAAAACGGGAGGGGGGTCACCCCTTGTCCTTTCTATCTGGGTAGAGAGCAGGGAAGGGAAAGGGGGCCGGGGCCCAAAACACAAAAAGGGTTTTTTTTTCCAAGCAGTTTTGGAACAGACGCCAGAGTCCTCCCTCCCCCCCCTTTCCACTCCTGAAAGCTTTTTTGTGCGGGGGGGGGGGGGGGTCTTTTCTAACGGGCCCTGCCCTTCACAAGGGGAGGAGTTTTTTCAAAACCTTGACCCCCAAAGTAAGGAAAAGGATAAACCCGGGTTTGGGGTCTAAAAGAGATCTGAAAGCTGATTTTAGTAATATTTAACAGGGTTTAAGCTAAAAAGTAGGGCTTTTTGTAATGCTTAAATTTTATATTCCCAAAAGTTTGTTTGGGTTTTTGTTTTTTTAAAGATCTTTAAATTTTAAAACCCCCAAAATTCTTTGGGTGGGGCGGGGAAAAACCCCCTTTTTAATCCGATTAATTTTTGCTGCAGATCGCGTTGTTTTAAACACTATATGGGGGAGGGGGTTGGGGTCTAAAGATACAATGTCCAGGGAAAGACCTTTGTTGTTGAAAAATATTTTTATATGGGGCCCCTTTGGGAACCTGAGGGCCACTTTAAAAAATTTTTTAAGATCCCATTTTTTGTTTTTCTTTTTTTGGGCTGTTTTTTTTTTTTTAAAATTTTTACCCTCTTAAAGAAAAAATAGTTTCATATACCATACACAAAGGGACTATGAATAAAAAATAAAAATCTTACACTTTTGCCCCCTGGAAAAGAAGTTAGTGGAAAATTTTTAAAAACAATTCCTTCTGAAAATAGGGGGCCCAAAAAAATTTCCCCAAGGGTGCCAAGCCCCTAAAAAAAAAAAACCCCTGGGGGGTATACAGGGGAAAAAAAAGGGGGTTTTTTTTAGATTATTTTAGCTTGTTTTTTTTAAATGGTAAGGGGCATTTCCCCCCTTTGGGACTTTTTAGAAAATAAAGGAAAAATTTTAAAAAGGTTGGCCCCAGCATATTGGCTTTTTTTTCCCGGGTTTTTTTCCCGGGTTGCACCGGGGATGGGGCCCATCTTTTTGTCTTTTTTTTCCCTAACAGTGCCAAAAAAAAATTGTACAATAAAAAAAAATTTTAAGGGTTTTTTTTTAAAAAAGCATTTGTCGGACGGGGTTCCCAAAAGGCCCAAAAGGGGGGTAGAGTTGATTCTGGCCCCCCGGGCCCACCACCCGGGGAGTTTTTCGGGGGGCCCCAAACGGTTTTTGGGGGGGTTTAATTTTTTTAGGGGCCCCCCCCCCTACAATACTTTTAAGGGCCTGTCATCCCTTCCTATACTTCCCTCTTCCCTTTTTCCCCTTTTTTTTCTATGTTTTTTCTCCCTTTTGAAGTTGTTTATAAATTTTTTAAAACCCAGTTTTAAAGGTCTACCATGCTCTGGGGCGCATCGGGGGTTTCCCCTATTCCCCTGTGGAAGTCCAAACGACCTTAAAAGGCCTCAAAAAAGGTAAATGCACCAAATAATACCTTTCAAATAGTATCCCCTCGGAAAAATTAAATATATTTTAACCTCGGGGGGTTTTCAGAGGAAAAAGGGGGTTTTTTTTTTTTTGGGGGGTTTTAAATTTTTTTTTTTTTGGGGGCTCAACCCAAAAAAAAATTAAAAGCAAAATTCAAGCAAAAAAAATACATGGGGAAAAGAAAGGATTAAAAAATTATGTGTTTAGTTTAAATTGATTTTTAAAAAAAAAGATTAAAAGATGAATATAAATCCAAAAAAATGCAGAAAATTTTTTCTTCCCATACAGGGCCCGGGGTTCATCAGGAATATAACCCAAAAGGGGGGGAAAAAATTTTCCACGCCCACATATTTCTTTATTAAAAAAAAATTTGGCGGAGGGGTTGTATCAAAACGAGTGCCCCGGATGGGTTGTTTTTTGGTTCCTTTTAAAGGGGGTTTTTTAAAACTACATAGTTTTCATCTTTCCCCCGCCCTGTTTTTTTTATTTTTTCATTTTTAAATTTCAGGGGGGGGTTGGTTTTTTACTGGTTTCCCAAACCGGGAACTACTAGGACAACAGGTCTGTAGTTTATAGCAACCAGCGTTTTCGGCAGTTTTTGGGAAAAAGGAAGATCAAAAAGGTTTGGGGTTTAGCTATAGAAACCGGGAGGAGTGTGCAAGCCCATAAAAAAAGGGGGGATATTTGGAAATTTTAAAGGTGGGACATTTGTTTAATGGACACATATTCCCAAAGGGGACGGTTTTTGCAAGATCTTTAATCTAAAAAAGCAAATCCTTGTAGTGAGAAAACCCCCTTTAATGATTTGCTTTTGGAAGGCAAAAGATTACAAAAAAAAAACTTTAGGAATGCATCTATTGTACGACAATTATATTATAATAAATTTTTTTATTAAAATTTTTTAAAAAAATGTTTTGTTTTTTTAAAAGCTTTTTAAAATTTTTTGTAAGAAGCATTAAAAAAAAACTTTAGGGGATGCGCGGAGAGTCAATGCTACAAAGTTGGCTCCGGGGGGGTACGTAACTAATTTGAAGAATAAAGCGTTAGGGGCCCCGACCCCATGTACTTGCTTAAAAGGGTTTTGTCACGATCCAATATTGACGTGGGATCCTCCAAAATGGGTATTTAATTTGCACTTCGTATCGGATGGCAGCTTTGTTTCTGTGTCAGAGCCTGTGTCTCCTGTATAGAGAACCGCGGGTTGTAATGTAATTATTGGTAAACATTCGACGTGCTCCTGCTCGGCCCCACCCCCCCCCCCCCCCCGTGTGTGGGTCAGTGATGTGCCTGTCGGGCTTTCTTTACTTGAAAGATAAGAGGGGAAGACAAAACCCCAGTAAAGCTTGGCACAATACGTTTCATCTGGGGTTTTTACCCCCAAACATGTTTGCCAACTACAGAGACTGAATATCAGCCTTTGAGAGCGTGCTGGGAGGTGGGGGGTGTGACATCACAGGGAGGCCCTTTTTTTTTTTTTTCCCCAACACATAAACGAAACCCCCCTTTTTTTTCAAGGCTCGGAGGGGGTATCACCCTGTTAGGTGGGAAAAACTCACTTATTGGCAAAACCCAAAAGGGGAATATCTTATTGAAGCAGAAATGTTGTGTTTGGTATAAAAAAAAAGGGGGGATAAACCCCCCTTGAATGTGAACAAAAATAGGGGGGGAGGATAGGTGAAAAAAAAAAAAAAAAAAAAAAAAAAAAAAAAAAAAAAAATTGGCCTGCTGTTGTTTATTTATGGTGATCCGGTTTATGTGGATGGTTTTTTTTTAAAAGATAAAACAGGTTCTTTATTAATTATTGTAGGCCGGGGTAAAAAAAGGAGGGGAAATTTTGTGAGTTTTAATGTTGTGTGAATCCCTTGTTTATCATTAGGGGAAAGGCCCCAAAATTTTGTAAAAATTATAAAAATTTTAATAGTCGCAGTTTTTTTAAATTTATAATTATGTTTGATTCTGGACCTTTTTGCCCTGTGAACATGCAAATTCGCAAGGAAAAAGATATAAATCATAGCATATTACACCCTCCCAAACAAGGTGTAAAAGGAGTACTTTGATGGCTTTTACTAGGTCCCTTTACTCCGTCTAAAAAATTGTTGGAATGTGGGGTGATGGAGGTGTCAAAATTTTGCTTCTTTTAAAGGGATGTTACCAACACAGGGGCTTTTTTGGTATGGGAAAAAAGACCTTGCTCCTTTGGTGAGAATTTGGGAGCAAAATAATTAGATACACCCTAACGTCATGAGGGTAAATTTTGTTTTTTAAAAATCATCTTCTTTTTGAAAAAATTTAAAATAAAATCCTAATAGACAACATTAGTAAAAAAAACCTCATGTCTAAGTATAGGGGGAATGTATGAGAGTTTGCTTTTTTTTAATCAGGTGACCCCAGTTTCGGCGCATTACGGGGAGCGCCCGCAGAACTTTGTAATGCGCTGAGTGGGGGGGGGTGCGGAGGGGTTGCACTAAAAAACCATCAAAAAGCTATAGAATTGTAGCTTTAGTACAGCAAATCAGGGTTTACGGGGAAAACGGTAGGTACTTTAAAAGGTTTATTGAGCCAGAAGTGTCAATTTGAGCAAAAAAGTGTAAAATTTTGACCCCTGTTTGAAAAGTTCTGATGAGGGATTCTACGAACAAAAGCGTGCAAAAAAATGAGTGGAAGCCCAAAAATCATACTGTTTTTGTGCATTCCTGGGTCAGACACTGACGCGTTTCGGAAAAAAAAGTTTTTAGTATACGAAGAGATTGTTTTAAATAAATTTACCCCGATGGACATGTAGCTGGGTTCTTTAAATTTTTTGTAAATTGGAGGAGGTTCTGTTTTTCCGTCAGCAGGGTTTTCCTAAGACAATGGGTGGAGAAAAAGTTTTTTAAATTTTTGGTGGAATGGGCCCCCAAGAAGTCGTTTAGACTGAGAGCAGATCACACCTGTGCTGTACTCTCCATTCTGTTCCATGGGAGTTCCAGCCAGAAAGGGTTTGGTGTGATTTAATTTGGGAACTCCAGTTCCACATTTTTGTCATAAAGATTTTTCTTTGCACACTTTCAAGTATCTCAAATCTGCCAAGTTAATCCTATTTTAACCTTCAATCGGAATCAGGGTCGTTTTGGGTAAACTCTTTTTTAGAGAAAAAAAAAAACCCCCCCCCGCAAGCCCCCCTTTTTGAAAAATATGTGCCGGATTAAGGGGGTTTTCACCCTATATCAGACACTTATTGGAAGCTTTGATGAATAACAAGCCTAGCCTTAGCAACTGCTACTGGGGGGAAGGTGATAAACATCAATGATAGTCCTGGGGTACTTGGTTAGACCCACAGCTGCTTCATATTGGGGGTAAGAAATGGGCTTACAGAGGAAATCCATTGACACTTAAAGGGTTAGACATCTTGGATCAGAGTTAGTTCTGAACGCGGCTGTTGCAGCAGTTTGTCAGCTGTTACAGCCCAACATCTGCTCTCTAGAGTTCAGGTGTATAAAGTGTTGTATAATGGCCTATGGTAACATGTAATCACTTGCAGAAAGTATAAAAAATTTGGTTATATGAAAATTAATTACTTTGTCTCAAAGTGCAACCTCAGTTGCTCTCTCTATGCAATATACACACACTACTCACAAAAAGTTAGGGATATTTGACTTTTGGTTGAAAATTTCTATGA
>JAODAL010042529.1:0-34715 GCA_025379985.1 Phyllomedusa bahiana | reverse complement strand
AGGACACTGCACCCATAAGACCTTTCCTTTAAAAAAAGTAAAGTCCCACTTTCACTCCACACAAACCATAAATATTTAGTATTGAACCACGATCACATCTTCTCATATATTTTTTATCAAAAGTTCTTGGATCAGACTAATTATAGTGACCTAGAGACCCGGAGAGGGAAGCAATACTTAAGAGATTAGAATATATATAGTAAGCAGATATAAGATATATTTGCTTACCTTTTTGATTTAATGCGCAGCTGCGTATTCCACTCTTCAAGCATTGATAACCTCTTGCTTTTTCCGGATAACCAAATCTGTTGTCTGGCCCCACGTTGGGCGCCATTTTGTCGTAGCTTAATAAAGCTTTTCAGATGTTGATCGGGTTTTCAAATTAAAAAAAAGCAGTTGAAGGTAAAAAAATCCAAACAAACTAAGAGGAAGTCCAGCTCAAGACCAGGTAGGTAGAAAATATGAAGATAGCCTTTATTTCAAATGCATTAAAACAGAGTCGGCATGACCATGATGTAGTTGTAGTAAGAAAGTGCTAACTCGTTTCGGAAAATTATTCCTTAATCATAGCGTGATTTTCGTTCTATATAAGGTAAAAAAAATATCCAGGATTTATTCAATGCAAGCATTGGAGACACACACAGCACATTACATTGCATATACTCAAGAATGTCTGCCCCCCAGTCCCAGTATTTCCTGACTTTTTATAACCTTCCTCCTTATGCAAGAATACATGTGCCAATCAGTCTTTACTTGAAAAAAATATCTAATTTCCTATATGTTGGTTTTAAAGTTTACATTTAAATATGGACCCACCTCTTACTGAGTCTATTGAAACAAAAAAACCTTGTTGATTCAATAGGGCTATACCTCCAGGCCATATGTTTCCAATTATTGGAGGAGGGGGTGGGGGCATGTCTATTAACATTCCAAAGACCTGAGTGTTTCAAAAATTTGATGAAAAAACAACAAAAGAGTAATATACAAATCATATCAATATAAAACTATAGATATTACCCTCACAATAGTTTTTTCTGTTTTATTACTTTTACACAATAGAAATATGTCTATAAAAAATTGAGTTTTTATGTTGTCCTATTCTGACAGCCATAACTTTTTTATTTTGCTGTGTGGAGAGCTCTGTATGGGCTTGTTTTTTGCGTGATGAGTTGATGTTTTTATTGGTACAATTATGGGGTGTATTTGACGCTATGTTCACTTTTTATTAAGGTTTTTGTGAGACGTTTTGAACAAAATACAGCAATCTAGGTAGTGTTTTTTATTTTTATTTTTTATAGCGGTCACTGTACAGTATATATGACATGCTAGCATTACTCAGCAGGTTGATACGATTACAGCAATACCAAATTTGTATTTTTTTTTTGTGTTTTACTGATTTTATACAATAAAAACACTTTTATTCAACCAGGAAAACACGTTTTTGCATCGCCATAGTCTGAGAGTCATAGCTTTTTAATTTTTCCGTGTTTGGAGCTATGTAAGGGCTTTTTTTTTGCAGGATGAGTTGACATTTTTATTAGTATAATTTTTTGGGGGACAAGGATTTTTGATCGCTTTTAAATCCATTTTTTGGAAGGCAGGGTGAAGAAAATACCTCAATCCTAGTAGTGTTTTTTATTTTTATTTGTAACAGCGCTCACCGTGCAATATCCATGATAAGTTAGCTTTACTCTTTGGGTCAATACGATTATGGCGATATCCTGTTTATATACTTTTTTTATGTTGAAGCACTTTAAAAAAAAAAAAAAAAATGTTTTTTTAGTTTTTAAAAAAATTTTTATGCATCGCTGTCTTCTGAGAGCCATACATTTTTATTTTTCCGTATACAGAGCTGTGTAAGGACTTTTTTTTTGCGGGATGAACTGATGTTTTAATTGTTACAACTTTGCCGTTTATAGGAGTTTTTGATTGCTTTTTATTCCATTTTATGTGCTGCAGTTTGAACAAAAATCTTAATAATGTGATTTTTTTTTTTTTTTTTACGCCGTTCAGTGTACGGGTTAATTAGCATGATAGATTTATAGGGCAGATCGTTACGCATGCGGCGATACCAAATATGGGTACTTTATTTATTTTTGATCTTTTTTGGGGCGATTGGCGTTTGTAATGGGGAAAAGGGCGGTGTATGTATTTGTATGTTATTTTTCGTGTTTGTGTTTTACATGTTTTTCACTTCTTTTACTTGTTCACATTTTTTTTTTACTTTTCCCCATAGGGGATTTGAATGAGAGATCTTCAGATCCCTCATTCAATAGGAATCAGTACATAGCTTGTTGCTATGACTGGTTCATATGACAACTGTCAGTCCGATTCCCGGGGCCCAAATCCCCCACAGGACACGGCCGGGCATCGTGACCCCCAAACAGACAACCGGAAGGCATTTTATGCCTTCGTGCTGTCTGTCTGCACACAGCAGCCGCACGATCGTGCGCTGCTGTCGCCGACAGAGACTCAGGAGGAGCGATCTCCTCCTGCGTCTACCTTAGTTATTGCGACCCGATGGCCGCGATAATTAAGGGGTTAACTGCCCCCCCCCCGGAGCGATCTCGGGTCGGGGCCGACGCTGCGGGATGTCAGCTGTAATATACAGCTGACACCCCGCGGCGATCGCGCGAACGCTGCTTTAGAGTTCACACGATCCTCAGGACATATGCATACGTCCAGGTGCGTTAACCCCCAAACGACCTGGATGTATGCATACGTCTAAGGTCGTTAAGGGGTTAAAAAAGAGGGTATCCATATTAACATGGGGCCTAACTACCTACAGAGACTCTACCTACTTACAGGGGCCTATAGATTCACCTAAAGAAGGCCTATCTACCTTCTTACAGCACCTCTATATTTACCTAAACGCGGCCTATATACCTACCTACAGGAGGCCTATATGCCTAACTACAGGGGGCCTACGTACCAGGTACCTACCTTTAAAGGGGCTATAAACTACCTACCGGTGGACTATATACTTACCAGGGGCCTATATACCTACCTACTGTGGGGCTATATACAGTATGTACCAACTGGAGGGCCTCTATACCTACCCTCTCACTTAATGGTGAGCCTATATAATTACTTGTCTAATGGAGGAACCTATGTACCTATATTTTTGGGAGTCTATATACCTACCTACTGGGGGATTTATACACTTACCCAGTAGGGGAGGCAACCTACCTAGTGAAGGGGCCTGGATACATTTCTTACTAATAGGGGGCCTTTGTACCTACATACCTACTTAATAGGGGACCTAAATGACTACCTATCTACCTAAAGGGGGATCTAAAAAAGAGAAAAAAGCAGCACTTCCACTAAGAAAAAAGGTGCGGGGTGCATGCGAGAAAACAAGTCAGACCAAAAAACTTCTGTGATCAATATCCAATAGGAAAAAACTCGCAGCACTCACTTGCTAATAGTAAAAAACGTAGTTTGAACATGTGGGAATAAACACTACTACATTTTTTACTATTACCAAGTGAGTGCTGCGAGTTTTTTCTATTGGATAATGGGGGATCTAGATACCTATCTATTCCTATAAATTTTATACCTATAAATCTACCTAGCAAACAGGGGGGAGCTATATAAATGTGTAATAGGGGCCTATATACCAATCCAGTGGGGCAGCCAACCTACCGGTCTAATTGTGTACTGTCTACCTAAAAGAGAGAGTTATCCCAATCTGCCTACCAAATTTGGGGGGTATACCTACATATTGTGAGTTTGCCTACCTACTATATGGAGACATTAAAAAATTAAACTTCGGGGGACATGTATGAAAACTGTCTAGGTCTATGACATTCTTTGTTGCCCATAGCAACCAATCCGAGCTCCCCTTTCCTTTTTTCACAGCCTTATATGAAATGCAAGGGGAGCTCTTATTGATTGCTATGGGCAACAATGAAAGTTTTAGAGCTAGACAGTTTTCATACATGAGGTCCTTGGTGCACAAATGTTGGAGGGCATTTTTACTGTTTGAGGCACAATGGATGGATAGTTTGTATGGAGGTGGTAATTGGTAGGGAGGATGTCCAAAAGTGCAGAGACTAAGATGTTTGTGTGGTAAATTCTGCAGGGATTATTTCTAAGTAGGAGATGTCATCAAGGAAATCTTGGCCAAATATAGAAGAAAAAGAGTCACCTGTGAGTCCCTGGATGTAACTGCATTGTAATTACTTATTCCATCTGAAGAGTGCCTGTGTACACTGTTACCTACCACTATATGGTCACTATAGGATGGCAATATTTGTCATAGTATAATGGTTTATATTCAGTAAGGGTGTTCAGCCACTATGTGATTATGATATGTGGTAGAATTATTCAGCCACTATATTGTAGTGACATGTTGTCATGATATTGCGATATTAATCAGCTTAAAACTATAGCTGCTGATGTCTGTGAACCGTATGCAAAGCCTATGGCCTACAGTAGTAACCAGCGCAGACACCGTGCTGTACCGATCATGCCTCCTGCGCCATTGCATCTCCTAGGTCAAAAGCTTTATGCCTCAGCCTGAGGTTTTTGGCCTTGGAGATGCTGGCAGTAGCATTGTGAGTAAAATCAAGTCAAAAGCCGATAGTTGACCCACTAAAAAAGCCAAAAACTATGTGGTTCCAAATTAGCGCAGAGACTCCAGTGTTATAAGAAAAAGGTAAAAATACCGTATTTATTGGTCGAAGTTACGCGTTATGTGCAAAATCACACTTCCTCAGACTTCATGACAAACAGGATGGGGCGGGTTTAAATAGCATGCTTTTTTTTACACAAAAAATCTTTATTTTAGAAACAGAATTGGGCAATACCATGTGTTTTTTTTCAATAAACTTTATTTTACAAACAGGATTGGTCAATGGCATGTGGCTTTTTTTTACTTTATTTTACAAACAACGGGATGGGATGGGTTTAAATAGCATGTGAAGAAGACCGTCAAGTGTAAACAAGCTAAAATGTGACATACATATATTTGTAAAAAACATTATAAAAAACAATCTTTGACAACTGATTATCTCCAGGTGATGTTCAATCAGGTATAAATGTTAAAATGTTTAAAATAGAGGAATCAACTGCGGTAGAAAACAAGTCAGTTGTAAAATAAGAATTATGGTGGCATAGTTTAATTTAGCCAATAGTTGTAGGTAATTGTATGGGACTGATTGTATCGGGTATTTTTATCTTCTTTGCTGCTTGTAGATTTTGTGATAAAAGTAGCAATAGGGAAGGAGATGTTTGGATTGGAAAGTAGAGGGGGATTGCGATAAACTGTAACAATGTGAACTGGGGAATAGTGCTTATCTATAAAAGCTCGTACGTATGAGAAAGATCGAACCTATGGAAGAGTAATTAGATTTTAGAAGGAAATGAATTGGCCACATAAAGATGTATAATAGACTACAAAGGGCCTTATTGGACCAGTTCGGTAATTTCATTTAGGCCATAAGGTGAGATGCATTGTATTTTGTATATCCAATACATTTCCTTTTTACATAAGGCTTCATATGTGTTCGGAATGGTGACCGTTCTATGATCTATAGGAGTAATTTTCATTTTGGATGGGTCACTATTATGTTTTTCTAAAAAGTGTCGAGAGACACTGTGTAAGAGGAACTTTTGTCCCATTTGGACAGATACGCAGGATCAGGAAGAACTGCACTGATAATACAGATTTCATCCAACATACCTCTGTTCTTGCTGAGAAATGCAGGGATAAAAAATACACTGAACTCTTAATATAAGCAGCTACCATACATGCAAGCCTTCTTTCTCAAGAAGAATGCTTAGCCAAAAATAAACAACAATCCTCATCTGAACCCCCACTACCTGACAATCCTATGAATGTGAATCCGAATAGGAAGAATAACTTTATCACAAGATACAACACCAACCACAAAGAAATAAGAGAAGTCCTCAAAAAACATTGTAAATCCAAAAATTTCCCAAATAAAGAACAAATGATATTTTACATTTGACTTGTTTTCTACCGCAGTTGATTCCTCTATTTTAAATGTTTTAACATTTATACCTGATTGAACATCACCTTCAGATAATCAGTTGTCAAAGATTGTTTTTATAATGTTTTTTTTACAAATATATGTATGTCGCATTTTAGCTTGTTTACACTTGACGGTCTTCTTCACATGCTATTTAAACCCATCCCATCCTGTTGTTTGTAAAATAAAGTTTTTTAAAAAAAAGCCACATGCCATTGCCCAATCCTGTTTGTAAAATAAAGTTTATTGAAAAAAGCCACATGCCATTGCCCAATCCTGTTTGTAAAATAAAGTTTATTGAAAAAAAACACATGCCATTGCCCAATCCTGTTTGTAAAATAAAGTTTTATTTGTGTAAAAAAAACAAAACATGCTATTTAAACCCGCCCCGTTCTGTTGTTTGTCATGAAGTCTGAGGAAGTGCGATTTTGCACGTAACGCGTAACTTCTGCTAATAAATATGGTATTTTTACCTTTTTCTAATAACATTGGAGAGACTGAGCTATTTTGGAACCACATAGTTGTTGGCTTTTTAGTGGGTCAACCATCAGGTTTTTACTCAATTTTACTCATCTTCCCCTGCAACCCTAAGCTTGGAAGGACCAGGACACTGGTACCAGCAGCGAGTTCCTTACCGGGTGACACCGGCATATCGCCTCACGGAGAGTTGTGCCTCCTTCATCAGCACAACTACACCTGGTGAGCTGATACAGTAACACTTTCTTATAACCATTGGTGTGCCACTGTAATACACGAGGGTGCGCTCCCGTATCGGCTTTTCTTTTTCTTGCTACCTTCATACGGGAGCAGCATTGTGACATATGTGACACAATGACAGCAAGCACTTCCCACCGGTGATATGTGGTCACAGTGTGGCAGAATTATCCAGCCACTATGTGGTGGTAATATCCAGTCACTATGTGGTGATATGTGGTCATTGCGTGCCATTTTTGTTCAGTCACTATCTGGTCATGATGTGGCGGTATTTGATATTAGTGAAATTATTGGTAACATTTGCCTTGTGATTCTGATTTTGTGTAGCGACATTATTTGATAACTGTGTTACTATTTAGTGGTTTTGTACTTAGAACTTAGTGTTACAAATATTTGTAGATTTTTATTTATATGAAATCATTATATCGTTATATCATTTGCGGTGGGGTACATATATCTTCAAACCTTTTATGTTTACATTTGGCATTTTTTCTCTAAACTCGCCCTCTTCGGTGTTGTAGTGGAAAACTGATGTCAGATTTGTATCAGGCTAATTTTTTTAATTCAGGTTCACAAATCAGGATATACCCCACCCCAAAATAATAAAATAGATCTATTCTACTAACAAAGGGTGGTCACAAATAGATGTTCGGCAGAGCTACAGCATATTAATCATGCATATGATTTATCCAGCTTTACAACAAAACTACTGTTTTCTCTTAGGGCGCGTTCCCACTGCACAGGATAAATACACCGGCCGGTATTTGTCCTGTTTTGCGCCCGTCCCGAAGGCTGCGGGGAGGATGGCTTTTCTCCGCAATGAGCGGAGAAGAGCCCTCCCCCCTCCCATTGAGAAGCACATCTTCCGTCGGGAAACCGGACGGAAGATTGTGCTTCTACAATGTTTTGCCGCCGGACCGCCGGCGACAAAACCGTTTCCGGGCGGCAAAACCTGTGCTGTGGGGACTGCTGCACAGGTTTTGCATAGAGCACCATTGTGCTCATTTTCGGTCGTTTTTTCAGGCGGTCTGAAAAACCGCAAACCGGCTGAAAAACCGGCTGAAAAACTGGCCGAAAACACGTGCCGTGGGGACATGCCCTTAATCTCAGCAGGACTCACTGGGTCAACAGGTCAACTCAGGGAGAATAGATCAGTGATGAATTAACTGCTTTGAAGTTTGAAAAGCCATACAAGTTTAACTCAGCATTTTCCAATCCCTACCTCATCCCCACTGCAGGTCATAAACACAGAAGCTAGAACTCACTCAGCTTTGGACACAGATAAGCAGTGCAGCCCAGTCAGTGTGGAGGAGACAGCATCTAAAGGCTCCAGAGAGATATGTTTGGTTATTGTGAGCAGTCTGGACTACCTTTTCTTTTGTACCAAGTTAAGCAGACCAGTAGTAGGAGGAAGAGAGGCAGTGCAGCAAGCCAGAGTCACAATTATATACAAATAATACCATCCATAGCTGAATCAGAATTCACTAGTTGCTGGGAAGATCAGGCAGCCCACTGTGCCACGACAACCGGGGGATCTGCCCGGGAGGGCAGATTGTCATTCTGGGCCAGAACTAGACCTCTGCCACATGAGGGACAGAGACAGTATGTTGCTTGGAGACTTTGTGCACTTCACACATTTTCCCACAAATTAACTTTTTCACCTGTCCACAAGATAGGTGACAAGTGATCACTGGGGCTACTACTGATCACTGAGTGCTGTATTTAGCTAAGTCAGCCATAGATGACTAATTAAAGAAGTTTTGCCATGAAGCAAAACAGATGTGGAAAGCTTGCAAATTAAATAATAAACATTTTCACCATACATCATTATTAAAAATTCTGTACCATTTGTGTATTAGTTGCTACCTTAGTGATCCATAGTGTACAGCTTGTCTACAGGGGATACAACCAGTGACAAGAGCTTCTCAGTCCTGACTACACATGCTCAGACATCACCTCTCCTCTCAAGCAGTTACTGCCCGTTTCTTTCCTGTCTAATAATCACATACACTCACTCACTGAGTAAGAGTTCAACCCCAGGTGCTGTCATTCTACTCCTGTCTTCTGTACTTCTTTGAAATTAGTCAAACAGTGCAAATAAATAAAAAGAAAAAAAAAACAGTCAGGTGTGTTGATTGAGACAAAACAAATTCACGTTTGGTTCCTGCAGGGATTTGAATCTAGTACTCTTATGCTGAAAGGCAGAAGTGCTAACCACTCAGCTACTATGTAACTACTCACAGCTCTTTTCAACAAACCTATTTGTGCCTGTCATAGATTGTAACATCTACATACATAGTTACATACATAGTTACATACATAGTTTGTCAGGCCGAAAAAAGACATACGTCCATCCAGTTCAGCCCATTTATTAAAGTGTTGCTAAAGTGTTAAAGTGTTGATCCAGAGGAAGGCAAAAACCCCCATGAGGTAGGAGCCAATTGACCTCATGTTAGGGAAAAAAATCCTTCCTGACTCCAATCTGGCAATCGGAATAAATCCCTGGATCAACGACCCCCCTCTAGAATCCTAGTCACAATAACTTGTTATATTACATCTATAAATGTATCCAGCCCTTTCTTCGGAATCCTAGTCACTATAACTTGTTATGTTATCACACTCCAGAAATGCATCCAAGCCCTTCTTGAACTCTGTTAGTGAATTCACCATGACAATTTCCTCTGGCAGAGAGTTCCACAGTCTCACCGCTCTAACAGTAAAGAATCCCTTTCTATGTTTATGTAGAAACTTTCTTTCCTCAAGACGTAGAGGATCCCCCCTTGTTCTAGATACAGTCCTAGGTATAAATAAATCTTTAGCGAGATCTCTATATTGGCCCTTAATATATTTAAACACATTTATTATGTCCCCCCGAAGCCGTCTTTTCTCTAAACTAAATAACCCTAACCTTGCTAATCTTTCGGGATATTGCAGTCCACCCAGCCCTTTAATTATTTTTGTTGCCCGCCTTTGTACCTGTTCAAGCTCTACAATGTCTTTCCTGTGCACTGGTGCCCAAAACTGTACACAATATTCCATGTGTGGTCTAACCAGTGACTTGTATAGTGGGAGAATAATGTTCCCATCATGTGCATCTATGCCCCTTTTAATACACCCCATGATCCTATTAGCCTTGGCAGCTGCTGCCTGACACTGACACTGACTGCTACAGTTAAGTTTACTGTCCACAAGTCCTTCTCCATGTCACTTTTACCCAGTGTTTTTCCATTTAACATGTAATCATGTAATGGATTTTTCCTCCCCATGTGCATAACCTTGCATTTATCAGTGTTAAACCTCATCTGCCACTTCTCTGCCCAGGCCTCCAACCTATCCATATCCCTTTGTAATAACACATTATCCTCCATTGTGTGGATTCCTTTACAGAGCTTAGTATCATCTGCAAAGATCGATATTCTACTGTGCAATCCCTGTGTAAGATCATTTATGAAAATATTAAAGAGGATAGGGCCCAATACTGAGCCCTGTGGTACCCCACTAGTAACAGGGATCCAGTCTGAGTATGCACCGTTAATTACCACCCTTTGTTTTCTATCAGTGAGCCAGTTGCTTACCCACTTGCACACATTTTCCCCCAGTCCAAGCATTCTCATTTTACTTACCAACCTTTTATGTGGAACAGTATCAAATGCTTTAGAAAAATCCAAATATATGACATCCAGTGCCTCACCCCGATCCAGTCTGGAACTAACCTCCTCATAGAAGCTGATGAGATTAGTCTGACAGGACCTATCCTTCATAAACCCATGCTGGAACGGCGTTATACATTTATTTTCAGTGAGATACTCCAGAATAGCATCTCTAAGAAAACCCTCAAACATTTTACCTACAACAGAGGTTAAGCTTACCGGCCTGTAGTTTCCAGGATCACTTTTAGACCCCTTTTTGAATATTGGTACCACATTTGCTATGCGCCAATCCTTTGGGACATACCCCGTTATTATACAGTCCATAAATATTAAAAATAGGGGCCTATCTAACACATTACTTAACTCCCTTAGGACACGCGGGTGTATACCGTCAGGGCCTGGGGATTTGTCTATTTTAATCTTCCTAAGGCGGAGCTGCACTTCTTCCTGGGTTAGACAAGAAACATTTAAGTTGGAGTTTACCTCATCCCTCTGTTCAACAGGAAGCTCATCCTCCTCGGTAAATACAGTGGAGAAGAAATTGTTTAATAGGTTTGCTTTTTTCTCATCGCCCTCTATAGTCTCTCCCTCTGTACTTTTTAAAGGGCCAACATTTTCTTTTTTAATCTTTTTACTATTTATATAGTTAAAAAATATTTTGGGGTTAGTTTTACTTTCTATGGCAATACGTCTTTCTGTCTCCAGCTTTGCTGCCTTTATCTTTATTTTACACACTTTATTTTCTTCCCTATATCTTCTTAGCGCCTCTTCACTGCCCTCCTGTTTTAGTAGCTGAAATGCTTTCTTTTTGTTTTTTATTGCCTCCTTTACATCTCTGTTGATCCACATTGGGTTTTTCCTGTTTCTAATTATTTTTTTACCATATGGTATGTACCTCTCACAGTGGGCGCCTAAGATGTTTTTAAAGATCTCCCATTTATTTTTTGTTCTGCTATTTTTAAACACCTTGTCCCAGTCAATACAGTTTAGTGCCTCTCTAAGCAGGGTAAAATTAGCCTTCCTCAAATTCAGTGTTTTTGTGGCTCCATGACAAAAAGCTCTATTGAAGGATAAATTTAAGTTTATTATATTATAGTCACTATTCCCTATATGCCCCTCAACCTGAACCTTTGTTACTCTGTCAGGTCTATTAGTCAATATTAAGTCTAGTAGGGCCTTTCCTCTAGTCGGTTCCTGCACCATTTGGGAAAGGTAATTATCTTTAGTTATAGACAAAAACCTGTTTCCTTTGTGAGAGCTACAGGTTTCAGATTCCCAGTTTATGTCTGGGTAGTTAAAGTCGCCCAGAATGACAACCTCATTCTGATTAGATGCTTCATCTATTTGCCTGAGGAACATATCTTCTATTGGTTCTGTTATATTTGGAGGCCTATAGCAGACCCCTATTAGAATTATATTACTGTTACTTCCCCCATGTATATTTACCCACAGTGATTCCACCTGTTCACTACCTGTACCTATATCTTCCCGCAGTGTTGTCAGACAGGATTTTACATAGAGAGACACCTCCCTTCGGTTTTCGGTCACTTCTAAAAGACTGTAACCCTGTAAGTAGCCCGTCGTACTCGTCCAGCCATGTCTCAGTTATCCCCACTATGTCATATTTTTCTTCTGCAATTAATACTTCTAGTTCATTTATTTTGTTGGTCAGACTCCTGGCATTGGTCAGCATGCAATTTAGAGATTTTCCAGTTTTTATTCCTTTCTCCCTATTCTTTTTAACTATTGCTACCCTTCCCTCCACTCCACCCCCTGATTTATTACTAATTCCCAGCTCTCTATCTTCACTATCTTGCACGCTATATGTGTAGTTTCCCTCCCCCCCAGTCCCTAGTTTAAATATTCCTCCAGCTTCCTAGCCATTTTGTCCCCCAATACAGCTGCACCCTCCCCATTTAGGTGCAGCCCGTCCCTAGCATAGAGCCTGTAGCCAAGACAGAAGTCAGCCCAGTTCTCCAAAAACCCAAATCCCTCTTTCCAACACCAATTTTTGAGCCACTTATTCACCTCTCTAATCTCCCTCTGCCTCTCTGGTGTGGCCCGTGGAACAGGTAATATTTCTGAAAATATTACCCTGGAGGTCCTTGCCTTGAGCTTTTTGCCTAAGTCCCTGAAATCATTTTTAAGGACACTCCACCTACCTCTAACTTTGTCATTGGTGCCAATGTGGACCATGACAGCTGGGTTCTCACCAGCCCCACCCAGCAATCTGTCAGCCCGATCCGCGATATGTCGAACCCGGGCCCCAGGTAAACAACATACTGTTCGACGATCCCGGTCTTTGTGGCAGATTGCCCTGTCTGTTCCCCTAATAATGGAGTCCCCAACTACTAGCACCTGTCTAGCCTGCCCTGTACTCCTATTCCCAATCTTACTGGAGCAGACAGGGGTAGTGTCTTGCTGCAGCAATGCTATTTCTGAGCTGACATCCCCCTCATCCGCCAATCTTGCAAATTTGTTGGGGTGCACCAGATCAGGACTAGCCTCCCTGACACTCTTCCCTCTACCCTTCTTTCTAACTGTTACCCAGCTAGCTGCCTCATGTTCCTGCACCTCCATGCTACCACCCTCCTCAGCATCTACACCTGCGAGTGATTGCTCAGTGAGCAGTAAACTCGCTTCCAAGTTGGCAATGGATCTCAGTGTTGCCACTTGCTCATTTAGATCCAGGATACGGGCTTCTAAATGAGCAGTGTGCACACATCTTGCACAGCAGTATGCCCCCTCGAACTGTTGCTCAAGGATGGCATACATTGCACAGGTTGTGCACTGGACAGCATTGTCAAACATGGAACTCATGGGGATGTTACAAAAAAAAAAAAAAGAAATACAGATACAAATATGAGAAATCTGTATAATACTGCCCTTTCTAAAAGCCCCAAATCTAAAGTCCCCCAATATTAAGTCCCACACTTAAGCAAAAAGACACTTAAAACAAAACAGACACACTCGCACGCTCAGAATACTCGCTAAAACCACTTATCTTATAACCCTTTGATCCAGCAGCAGCAGCAACTCTCCTCTTAGAAGGCTAGCGACAGATAACCCCATAACAGTGTGCATAAACCACAGGTATCACCATATATTGTGCGCAAGCCACTTATGCCTCCATAACAGTGTTTGCTCTACAGTGCCCCCACAACATTGTTCCCCCACCACGGATGTCCTAATAATAGCATCAGGGCCACCATCAGAAAAAGCATCTGGATTCCACTTCTCTCTCCCCACCTCTGCAAAAAAAAAAAAAAAAAATCCAATTACAGCATTGTTTTGGGGTTTAGTAATTTTTTGTACTTTACACCATACAGTTTAATTTACATTATATCTTTATTCTCTGGGTTAGTACCAGGGGCGTCACTAGGTAGTTTTATCCGGGGCACAAGTCCCGGATAAAACTGCCGGTGCCCCGAACATCGCGGAGCTCCAGGCCGCTGCCGTGAGCCTGGAGCACTGACGATCTGTTCAACTGTATGTGCGTCCACTGGGTGCACATACAGCTGAAAGCTTCCGTGGAGCAGAGAGCGAATGCACAGGCAGCGTGAGTATGTCATGATGACATCATGCCGCCTGTGCCGGGAAGAAGATGGAGCGGAGCAGGAGTGGTGGAAAGGTGAGTACAGTCATTTTTTATTTTATTATCTAGTAATTTACTTGGGCCATATTAGACTGCCTAGCAATTTACTGGGGCCATATCACCTGCTTAGCAATTTACTGGGACCTTATTACCCTGCCTAGCAATGTACTGGGGCCATATTACCATGCCTAGCAATTTACTGGGGCCGTATAACCCTGCCTAGCAATTTACTGGGCCGTATCACCCTGCCTAGCAATTTACTGGGGCCATATTACCCTGCCTAGCAATTTACTGGGGCCATATTACCCTGCCTAGCAATTTACTGGGGCCATATTACCTACCTAGCAATTTACTAGGGCCATATTACCTACCTATCTATATACTTGGGGGCCATATTATCTTCCTATCTAAATACTGGGGGGCCATATTACTTTCATATCTATATACTGGGGTCCATATTACCTACCTATCTATATACTTGGGGCCCTATTGCCTACCAATACTGGGGGCCCTATTACCTGCCTACCTATACTAGGGGACCTATTACCTGCCTAGCTATACTGGGGGCCCCAAAAATAAGACAGTGTCTTAAATTAATTTTTGCTCCTAAAGACGAGCTAACACTTATTTTTAGAGGATTTCTTATTTTTCCATGAACAATAATTCACATTTATTGTTGAACAAAAAATCAACATGTATTATTATACTGTAGTGATTTCATCACAAACATCAGCATAAGCAGCCAGACTCTGAATTACATTAAAAAATGTACTACATCTTATTTTCGGGGGATGTCTTACTTTCGGGGAAACATACATGCCTACATGTACTTGGAGTCCTATTACCTACCTACATGTACTGGGGGCCCTATTACCTACCTCTATGTACTTGGGGGCCCTATTACTTACCTCTATGTACTGGGGGGCCCTATTATCAATCAGTGCTGGAGGTCATATTATCTATGTATACTGTGGGCCCAACTATTTATATATACTGAGGGGTCCTATTTCCTATCTACAGACTGGGGGATCATATTATGTATATACCTACCTACTGGGGGACATATAACCTATATACCTACCTACTAAGGAGACCTATATACCTACATATAGGGAGGGGTCTATAAACCTACCTAATAGGGGTATATAAAGGAACAATGGGTGACTCCCCATCCCCCACAGCTGACACCTGGCTTTTCTATCATCCCCCCCCATTAGGTATATAGGTATATATGTGCTTGAAAAGTGAGGATACTAAAATGTTTGTGTGGTAAATTCTGCAGAGACGAGTCGTGGCCAGGAGTCATCATGGTGGTCTGAGCTGGATGGAGAAGGGAAGGGAAAGTTTATGACTCTGATCAGAAAAGACATTTCCTGTAAGTCACTAAATGTAACTGCAGTGTAATTGCTTATATTTCTGCAGAGCATCTACATACAACTAGTTTCTACCACTATTTGGTCACTGTACGGCTTTAACCCCTTACCGACATTTGTCGTACTCATACGGCAATGTCGGGTAGGGGTTCCCGAAATTTTTCCGTATGAGTACGTCAAGGCGATCTTGCGCCTCACGGGAGAGCTGCAAGATCGGGCATGGAACCGGCGGTATTTTTCACCGCGGGGATCATGCCAATCCCCCACGCGGCCGGTTTGAGCTCCGGCCCCGGGGAAAAAACCCCCCCGATGTCGCAATCGTGGTTGGACATCGCAGCTGGGGCGCAGGTTAAGCCCTGCTCCCCCGTATCACGGCGCAGTAAGGGCGCTTAAAGCCCCGGTATGGTCTCCTACCGGACAGCCCGGAGTGAATGCCAGATCCGGTTTGTCTGGTGACGCCCACAGCCCACAATGTTGTGGGCACGTACAGCAGTTTCCCCATGGAGACCAGCATACAGCTAAAAGCTGTATCTGATCCCTATTTGCATGACATTGACGTTTCGTTCATGAAATTTTCCCCCCTGGGGAAAAAATTTAAAAAAAGTTGAAAAAGTAAAAAAAAAGTGTAAAAAAAAAAAAAAAAAAAAATAAAAACAGTACATCCCCCCTTTCCCCCTTTACAAACGCCAACGCCCCAAAAAAACAAAAAATAAAAAAGTACCCTTTTATTTGGTATCGGGTGCGTAACACCCCCCTAAAAATCTGTCAGTTAAAAACCTTCGGTGAACGGCGAAAAAAAAACCCCAAAAAAAATCACAAAATTGCGATTTTTTTTCATCCTGCAGACATAAAATAAGTAAAAAGTCATCAAAAACTCATATAAATATAAAAAGTGATCCAAAAAAAAACATCATTTTCATCCCGCAAAAAAAAAAAAAGTCCTTACACAGCTCTGGTACGGAAAAATTAAAAAGTTCGGGCTATTAAAGATAGCGGCATAAATATTGTTTTAAAAATAAAAACATTTTTTTTTTTCAAAAAAAGTGTTTTTAAAAATAAAAAAAAATACATAAATTGGGATCACCGAAATCGTCTCAACCCACAGGTAAAACTAATTTGTCACAGATACTCCCCAAAGGTGAACCTATTTAAAAAATAAAAATAAAAAACACGCTGGATTGCATTTTTTTTTCCCCACCCTGCCTTCCAAAAAAACGGATTTAAAACGTCAAAAAGTCTTGTCCCCCAAAAATTTACCAATAAAAACTCAACCAATCCTGAAAAAAAAAATTTCCCTATAAGCCCATAAACAGAAAAATAAAAAAATTTTTGGGGTTAAAAAGCATAAAAAATTAAAAAATAACAATGTGGTACGCGAAAACGAAAAACCTGCTGATAAAACTAGCTGTCTTTTATAAACCGCACAGTACCGTGAAAAAAATAAAAATAAAAAAACACTACCAGGATTGCGTTTTTTGTACAAAAGCCTCACAAAAACCTTAAAAAAAGTGAAAAAGCATCACATGCCCCCCGTAATGGTCCAATAAAAACATCCCTCATCTTCGTAAAAAACAGCCCAAAACCCTCATAGCAAAAAATTAAAAACCCTAGGCTGTCAGAATGGGACAACAAAAAAACCAACTTTTTATAA
The DNA here is from genome assembly GCA_025379985.1 of Phyllomedusa bahiana. NCBI lineage: Eukaryota > Metazoa > Chordata > Amphibia > Anura > Hylidae > Phyllomedusa > Phyllomedusa bahiana. The sequence goes on along the minus strand of JAODAL010042529.1, from coordinate 17,736 downwards.
AAACCCCTTTATTGTGAAAAAGTGATAAAACATAAAAAAACCATAAAAAAATTTTTATCATTGTAAATTGACCGACCCCCATAGTAAAGTTATCCCGCATTTTTTCCGTATGGCGAATTTCTGTAAAAAAAAAGAACCCAAAAAAAAAATGGCGGAACTGGTTTCCCCCCTCCATTTTTCCATGGCCCTGCTAAAAAAAAAACTAGGGAAAAACCGGGACCCAAAATGCAAAATACACCCTTAGGGGAGACCCTGGGGTGTTTTAATCCAAAATGGGAAAAATTCTGGAAGGTTTACCTTTCAGTACTTTTTGGGGGGTTTTCAGATGCGACATGGCCCCCCCCAAATCTGTGGCCAAAAGCCAAATAAAACACTCCCTCCCTTGTACCCCCTGCCAGCCCCAAAAGCAGTTTACACCCACATTAGGGGATTTCCAACTTGGAAAAAAATTGCGTAACACAATTTTGGGGCTTTTTTTTCCAAGATTCCTTTTAAAAATTAAAATTTTTTAGCTAAAATTCAATTATTGTAAAAAAATATATTTTTTTTTATTTTCGAGCCAACGCTAAAAAAAATTTGTGAAACGCCTGTGGGTCGATATCTCACTGCATCCTGGATATTTCCTTTTAAGGGGTGTGTTTCCAATTGGGGGTCTTTTAGGGTATTTATTGGTTTTGGGGAACCTTAGGTGTCCCCGCAAACTTAAATGGGGCCTAAATAAAATCGTAATGAAAATGACACCCCAAAGTCCCCGGAGGTGCTCCCCCTTTCTGGGGGGTTTTGGGTTTGGGCCAAATAATGCACTAGGGCCACATATGGGGTATTTTGAAAATGGCAGAATCTGGGGAATCAATTTATGTTGCATTTCCCTGTCACATTTACTATTCTTTCAATAATGTATAAAAAATTGAAAACTGAAAAAAAAATGAAATTTTGAAATTTCACTTTCATTTGCTTTAATTTCCCCGTGAAAACACCTAATGGGTTAAAAAACTTCTAAATGCGGTTTTGAAACTTTAAAGGGGTGTGTTTTTTGATGGGGGCCCTTTATGGGGGTTTAACATACAGGCCAAAGCACGTTTGAACTGGGCGGTCCCTAAAAAAATGTATATTGCAAATTTTCCCTTGAAAATTTTTAAAATTACTACTAAAAATTTTTTTAAGCCCCTAATTCGTAAAAAAAAAAAAGGGATTTTAAAAAAATGATCCAAACTACAGCAGCATAGGGGAGATGCTTTTTAAAAAATATTTTTAGTGGAAAAACCTCTGTCTTAATCAGAATTTTTGAAATTTTAAAATTTGGGAAATTTTTTTACATTTTTCAGATAATTTTTGATATTTTTCACAAAAAAACAAGCATTTTTTGGACCAAAAATTTTTACTATCTTAAAGCCAAAAGGTCACGAGAAAACAAACTCTGAATCCTGATAGTTTTAAAAATGTCAAAAAGTTTTCTCCATAAAGTGACACATCACAGATTTAAAAAATGGGGCTCTGTCAGAGAGGCCAAAACTGGCTCCGGCGGTAAGGGGTTAAAGGAGTTTTATCGTTTGAGCTGTTCGGGCTGTTCAGTTAATTTTCTCAGATTGAGTTTGAAATGCAGGGGCGTGTCTCTCCTCTCAGCAGGCGTGTCTCTCCTCTGAGGAGGCGTGTCTCCCCTCACTGAAGAACTGTGACATCATCATTTTGTTTGAAGCAGGGGATGCAGAAGGTTGTCTGGATATAACAGCTCTGTAGCCTCATGCCTGCTTATGTCTGCAGCCTTGAGGCTCCAAACTTCAGCAAGCACCTGTCATATGTCTTAGTTTACACACAAATGACACTGAAAGCCAGCAGCTGTTACTTCTAGTGGTGTACACCCAAATTGTACTGACAACAGGCAGAGATCTTTACTAAACTATAAATGTCAGCTTCAAGTAAAGATCTCTGCTTGCTGTCAGTGACATGTGAGTGAAAACAATGGGGATAGAAGCACTCAGCTTTGAGAGAAGACCCTGCTCAGCTTGTAACTAACTTGGGCTGGTGGTGCAGTGGTAGAGTAGTGGTAGAGTATTGCTTTTACTACAAAGGGGTTTGGAGTTCTAGTCCCCTCACAGAGTATATTTTTTTTTCCTCCCTAAATTCTACACATATGTAGAGAGACCTAAAATATATATGTCAATCTCTATAATGATATATATACACATACATAGCTCCCCTATATCATGTCTCACCCCCCAGAGTATAGGCATTGTATCACATATGTTGGAAGTGCTTGGTGTGACTGCGAGGATAGGACACTATATAGGGGAGCTTTGTGTGTGTATATGAATAAAATTATAGATGTCTACACATATATTTTCATATCTTTACATATGTGTACAATTTATAAAAGAAAAAAAAAAAAACTACTGATGGGGCTTGAACTCCCAACCTCTCTCTTGGAGAGTGGATCAGCTAAGCACTGCACTATACAAGCAGCTGATAATGACACAATGTTGAATCCTTATGTTATACACTACAGATGATGATGTCCTAAGGAGGCGGGGCTTGCATTCGATCTGAGGAACAGAACGCCCTCTTTTCAAAGTAGCAGCTTAAGGACTGGATCTGTGAGGAGGGGAATCAACCTCTTGGCAAAAGCCCCTTAAACAGGCAGTAATTGCCCAGAAGATGGACCCTAAAGCTGGGAGATGTACATAGAGCCAGCAGACCTTGGTTTCACTATCGATTTTAACAGCTCAGAGGGGAGTAAACACAGAGTGTGCAGGCGCCAATACGCGCAGGGGTGTGGCCGGGGCGTTTCCTGTCTAGGGGGGCATCCCAACGTGAATGAAATGTCAGCCTCCAAACACAGTGCAGGGGGCATGTCTAGGGGGGGGGAATACCAGGGGGCGTTCCGACCAGCAACAGCAGAAATGAACACAGATTTACAGAGAAGCTCATATCTGAAAAACCCAAGTGCAGAGGAAATGCAAACCCATTACAAAAGTGCTTATTTTTTTGTCCCCAAAACCCGAGAATGATTTTTTGTAACGAAAAAAATCCCTTTAATTACGTTTCAGGCCTGTGTAAAATGATGTCCTTGTGGGGTTGCTTTGGGGTCGGGGTTTGGCAGTTTGTTTGGCTATTTGTATTTTTTTTGGGGGCTTGATATTGTTTTTATTTTTTTGTCAAAATTCATTTGGTGGTATTTTGCCCCCTGATTTTTGATTTTTTGAAAATGTTTTTATAAGGTATTACATGTTGAGGTGAGGCTTTTGAAAGAATTTTGTCATCGTGATTTTCATTTACAGGATGTGAGGTGATGAAAAGGATTATGTGGAATACGATAAAATTAGGGGGCGGAAACAAGTTTTTTTTCTCTGTAAAAATCCATGCCACTCACAATGTCCCGTAAAAAAATCCCATGTAAACCCCAGCCTACGAAGCAAACTAAAAAAAAAAGGGCCGGGCCCGGTGTTTGGACCTTGCAACGCCCCTGGTCAGTTGTAAGGGGGCAGCGGAAGGTCTGTGTGGGGGTTTTTAATTCCACCCCAGGTTTTTCATCCCAAAAATGGTAAATGCCCCGCCACTGGTGGGGGCATTTAAATCATACCGTGTCCCCTGCGTATGTAGCTGGCATTTTAACGGTATGCTTTTGGGAAGCAGTTACCCGGGGGAGGGCTTTCCGGGGAAAAAAGTAAAAGTTTTGGGGGGTGTGGTCAGGCTAGAGTTTGGTGGCCTATTAAAAGTCAGACAGTCAGCGGGACTGTTGTGGTTTCCCCAGGAAAAGGGCTTTGACTGGGAGGCTACAGATGGAAAGTAAAATCTCCTACAGTCATGGAGGAAATTAAAGGGTGAATGGGGAGAATACCCCTGTATTCCCAGTGTCAGATCGCAGTTCATTTTGCTTTGTTTATGTTTTTGCAACTGTTGTCTTTGTTTTGAATGCACGAGTGGCAGTAAAATATGGAGCAAACCGTATTTGGACCATAAAATCTTTCTGTGTCTCTATCAAAGTTGGACTTTGTAAAATTTTCCGGGCATTTCCTGTCAAGTTGTACACAAGAGCCAAAATATAAGTTCCATCATCACTGCATGATTCCAATATAAAATTACTAATACCAAGTCATTACGTGCGTTACACCCAGTGTTCCAGGTGAGCCTTCTTTTTGTGGTTTTTGTTTTTCCCTTTTCTTTTTATCGGTTAAGCCAAACTGATGAACCCCAAGCAATGATCTTTCCTGAGAATTCCCCCACAAAACTGTCCAGCAGCCCCAACCTTTCCCCTCTGTACAAATTCACCATTCATAGTTCTCCAAAAGGTAGCAATGGCCCCTTCCAAACAAAAATTGCACCCCAATGAGTGAAAGTTCCCCCAGATAATTATGGGCCTCTATTTGTACCATCAATAAGTAAATAGGTATACCCCCTAATACAGTAGGTAGCCTCCCCAAATTAGGCATGCAGATAGGTAGATAGCAGATCCTCTTTTTTTGGGTTTTGGCACTGAAATTGTAGGGAGATAAGTAGGCAGCTCTTTTTTTAAGTAGGTAAAGCTTTTGTCCCCCTTTGATGGTAAGCCCCCATTTAAACAGGAGATAGGACCCCTCAAATAAATACAATTGAAACAAAAAGTTTTTTAAAAATTTTATAAAAAGGGACATGCATGTTTTTCTCACTATCTGACATGAAATCAGAATAAACCTTACCTTTTTTGCCAAATGCCAGAATAATGAGAGAGAAAAAATATTTAAGCAATTTTTATTTCTTTCTGCACAGTCAAAAGTTTAAAATTCATGGGTTTCTTTGCCTTTAAACAAATTTTTGACACACTATGATGTTTCATGTATTTGTTGTTTGGTATTGCAGGTTTATTGGAACATCTGAGTTAATTAGAGACACACTGTGGTGGTTTTTTAAAGCACACCAGAAAAAAACATTGTTCTGGAGTAAAAATAAGCAAAGTCTAAAAGAAAACAGCTAAAATACCCGAAAGAGAATTGTGGTTTGCCAAGTCTGGTATCCCTTGTTGCAATTTCAGATATTGAGGGACCCCATTTCTTACCCAAACATTTACACTCACCGGAAATTTTTGGTAATGAATGCTGGTTAAAATTAATTTCAACAGCCAATCAATGGCGGAAAATAGTGATTTAGGATGTAACATGGCAAAACAACTCTGCCAGTTAAAAAGACTAGTATGGGGAAAAAAAGGTGATTTGGTTTTCCTTTGAACGTTTTTGGGGTGTTGGGAAAAAGGGGGTTTAATTTAGAAAATCATTCCCCTGGGACACGACAACTTTGGGGGGTTTCAGAGAATGGGGAAAAAAAAAACATCAGTGGGGGGGGTTCCCCGGGAAAATTTTTGTGCGGGAAAAGGGGGGGCAGAAAGCCCCAAACAGGGGTGCCACCCCTTTCAGAAAAACGGGAAATGGGGCCCCAATTTGAAAAGCTCACGAAATTGGACAGAAAATTTTGGAAAACGTTGCCTGGTTGATGATCTCGTTTTCTGCGGGCCTTTCGGGGGTAGGGTCAAATTGGCGTCAAAACATGAAAGCATGGACCCATCCTGCCTTGTATCAACGGTTTTCAGGCTGTGGTGGTGGTGTCATGGTGTGGATATATTTTCTTGGCACACATTGGGCTTTTGAGTAAAATTACACGCAAACTCTTGTGAAATCACTAAGTCCACGAAGAAATTGAGGATTTGCACAAGGTGGTCATCCTTGTTAACTAGAATGGGTACCTAATAAAACAGGTTTATATGCAAGTACAAACAAGATGGGAATGTCCAGCTATCATACCACTCAGGAAGGATATGGGTTCTGTGTCCCAGAGATGAATGTGCTTTGGTCTCACATGTGCATATTAACCCAAGAACAAAAGCAAAAGACCTTGTGAAGATGCTGGCGGAAGCTGATAAGATTGTGTCATTATCCACAGTGAAACGAGTACTGTATCAACATGGACTGAAGACCACTCTGTCAGAAAGAAGCCATTACTTAAAAAGAAACAAATAAAAGCAAAATTAATGTTTGCAAATGCACACAGCAACAAAAACCTACAGTTTTGGAGACAAGTCCTGTGGTCTGACAAAACTAAAATTGAACTGTTTGCCACAATGATCATTGTTACGTTTGGAGGAAAAAGGGAGAAACTTGAAATCCTAAGGACACCATCCCAACTGGGAAACACGGGGGTGGCAGCATCGTGTTGTGGGGTTGCTTGGCTGCAGAAGGGACTAGTGCACTTCACAAAATAGATGACATCGTGAAGAAAGATATCAACCAGGAAATTAAAGCTTTGGCGGATATGGGTCTTCTAAATGGACAATGACCTGAAGCTTAGTACTAGAGATGGGCGAATCTCTCAACAATTCGATTCGCCGAGTTCGTCGAATTTTCCAACAAAATTCTTAGTGACGAATCACGTTAAAAAACAGCTATTTCCTGGCTGCAGAGAGCCTGTAGGGTGTTGTAGAACATTGTGCCATACTCAAATATGCATAGAGAGCGTGGTTTGGTCTTCATACAATGCTGTGTTTTAGTATGACATGCACATGACAGCAGCCGCTCTTAGAATCACATCACTCTTCAATTCCCTGGGCACATATAGGGGCAAAACTGACCAAATAAGTGAAGCGGGAACGCTGCCTGACAAGGTAATGCTAGCGCCAGCTTGAAATGATCTGCTTGGATCATCAAAAAATCGTTAATGGTTAATTCCAACGGGTGGAAATATCGCATATCAGCCTATGTTGGGGGAGGCAGCTCAAGGAGGGTGTGTTTGGCTTTGTAGGAATGGATGAAGTGCATGCACAGTTTCCTGGCCATTTTTAGAATGTCTTGAAGATGGGTGGAAGATTTCAGGAATAGTGATGAGCGATTGTGTCAACTATCGTTATCGGATCGATAGTCAATATCGTCAATTATCATGCCGATAGTCGATAACAGATTATTGCCGATGACCATTAAAGTCTATGGGAGAGGAACAGCTTCATTCTTACACCCAAACAGGGGTGGAGAAGCTGGAATTAACATCCATAACAGGAAACTGGATACGTGCTACATCTTAGGCAAGACAATTAGGCAACAAGAGTCACAGAAAAAAAACTGATAGACTATTCCTGTCTTGTACCACAGCATGACCCTTAAACCTGCATGACCCACAAATTAAAAAGTGCCAGAAGGCAGTATTATTTGAACCATCATTTTAGTTGAAATGGACATTGACTATACCTGTCCTGTAACCACAGCATGTCCCCCAAGCCCGCTTGACCCACAGATTAAAAAGTGCTGGAAGAAAGTAGTCTTTGAACTACCATTTTAGTTGAACTGGACATTGACTATCCCTGTCCTGGACCGCATCATGACCCTTTGGACATTGCACTGGACATTGACGCACGGACTGCAATAAAAGTATTTAGATTTTGTATGGATTAATATGGCGGTCTTCGCACCACTGACAACAGGCGTAATTTACTATCAAATATGTATAACACAATGGGCGACATGTGTGAAGATCGACGTGTCGGAGCGCCCGTTTTCACGGGATTTTTAGTGAAAGCTGCGCCTCATTTATGTCGGCGCCCGAGGTGCGCTCATACATGTGGTGTAAAGTTCCCTGTGCCTCGCCAGTGTGTGAGGCTTATTGCGGAACTTAGGAGCAGAAGGAATGCGCCTAACATGTATTACGATTCAAGACAGGCTGGAAATCAGCGAAAAAGCATTAAACATGTTAGTGAATAGCAAAAAGAGTTGTCTTTCAAATGAACGAATGAATAAAGTGAAAAATCAAAGTTGAATAAAATACATTGCAATGTATAGAAAAAGTTGATCATTTAAAATAAAATCAAATATATATAAGCTCTCCAAATTAAAAAATAATAGCTAGAACAGGTATTAAAAAATGGGAGAGAAATGAACTAATTTTACATTAAATAAGCCAATGCAGATGTTGTACAGATGTTAATTTTGGTCTATTGTTTTAATAAAAAATGAAGATGTATTTCACGTCAAGGGAGCTACAGTGAGCCCTGACTGGAACCCAGCCCACTGTCCCTGCCCGCTTGACGTGCTGCCCTAGGCGGCAGACGGCAACTGGGCGACAGTCCCTGCGCTGCTAAAGTCCTGGGGCCATCAGGAGGAAGAAAGGTCAGACAGTCCGGGTCAATACCAAAGCGGAACGCCAAAGCCACAAATCAGAACCAGAGGAATAAACGTAAACAAGCCAAGGTCAAAAGCAAACGGGAGCGAGGTACAAAATCAGAAGACAAGCTGGGGTCAGGAGAACAAGCCGAGGTCAGGTACAGGTAAGCAAGCAAACAAACGAACGAACAAAGCACAAGTAAAGGCAGCCAGGAAATATCGCAGGCGCAGCACTCAGCCTCCAGGAAGTTTAAATGGGATTCCCGGATACCACCCCTGTAGCTGATTGGAGGGGCCCCTCCGGGCCCTCCCATTGGCTGGTGCGACCCCGCCCCCTGTCGGAGTGGCGGGGTTTGCTGTAAATCCCCGAGCTGCCAGCAGCATGTGTTCAGGGTGGAATCGAAAATCAGTTTCCCTGCCCCTTTTGATCCCTGCACCCGAGCGAAAGCCTAACCCCTGACAGAAAACCCCCCCCTTTTAGGAGGGGGCCCAAAGGGGGCCCCTTCCCTGGTCGGGGTTTTTGCCGGGTGTAAATTTCAGGGGAATTTTCCCTCACCAGGCGATCAGCTTGGTGGTTTTCCCCGGGAAACCCCAAAATGATTTTCCCCTTTAAAGGACCATACCCCCCCAAATGGCCCAAGGTATTGCAGGGGCCCTTTGGAAACCTTACGAGAAAAAAAAATTTACGGGCGACTTATATTCTAACTCCCCTCTATGAAAAACCTGGAGAAAGGGGGGGGGGTTAGAGGGGGGAAAGTCACGGGCTGAAAATCCCTTCTTAAGAAGTGCACGATGGCAAATTATTTTACGGAGAGAAGGGGGTAATTTCAGGCGATATGCCCCCAAGTTTAAAACCAACCCCGAACCACATAAGGACCAAACAAATCGCGGGCAAAGTTTCCCAGGGGGAATTTTAATCCCCAGTTTTTTCGGGGTGGATAACCATACTTTACCCCCAACCGAAAACCCCTCTAAAAAAAAAGACGCCACCAAATCAAAACTTTTCTTCTGCTGTTTGGGTTTAAACCCAAGTTTTTTTAAAAATTGGGGCCCCAAGACTGTGCCGATCTTTAATGTAAAATCCACCCCCCCTGTGATCAGATTCACGGGAAAAAAATGACGCATCCCTTGGGGGGAAAAAACTATAATTAAAAGTAAAAGGGTTTGAGGTACCGGGTCGAGCTACTACCCTTTGATTTTTAATGGCAAATTAAAAAAAAAACCAAAAACAGTAAGTTTTTTCCCCGGGTTTTTATTGGGTGACCCGATCCCGAAAACATCGGAAAATTTTTTGTGTTACCTTTTGATTTTTCTTCAGTTTTCCCATTATTTCCCCCGGGTGGAAGGCAGGGGAAAAGGACGGGTGATACCGACCCTTGAAAAGGGCCCTCCCCAAAAAACGAGAAAAAAAATGCCCCCTTGCCCAGAAAACAATATTTCAGGTAACCCTTTTGCAGTTTGACAATATTTTTTGAAAAAACAGTTAAAAGTTTTTTGGACGACGGTAACCCCTTAGGGAAAAAGACAGCACATCTTACTAAAACGACCCTTCACTACCCAAAAAACTAAAATTACCTCTGAGGTATGAAGGTCAGTCAGAAACCCATGGAGATGGGGGGGTCCACAGACTTTTCAGGTACAGGTGGGAGGGTTTAGTTCCCCAGGGGGCGATTTTTGGGAAACCCTTAGCCCTTGCGAAAGGACTTAACAAAGATGCCGCATGGCCTCAACTCTTTGGGGCAATGACGGCCAAAAGTAAATAGGGGGGGAAATAAGCCTTTTTTTTGGCCAGCATCCGGGGTCCCCAAAAAAACATGGAATCATGAAATTCTTTTAATACCGAAACCGGAACGGGAGTGGGGAAAAGACCTTCTAAAACGGCCCAATTAGCAGGTTCATTTTCGGGTTTGGGACTTAATTTCAGTGGTTTTAAATCAGGGGAAAATAGTGAAAACAACAGTCCCCTTGGGCAATATAGGTCCCGGTTTCCCCCGGGGGATCCCGGGGGAACTGGCACAAAAGCTTTTTGTAGAGCATCAGCCTTACTTTTTTCCCAAAACCGGTCTGTAAGTAACAACATTTTTGAAAGCGTAGAAAAATTCCCCATCGGGCCTGGCGGGGATTAAACCCTTTTTAGCACTCTCAAAAAAGGTGAGGTTCTTTTATCAGTTGGGACCGTGCTTGATGCTGGGCCCCTTCGAGGAAGTGGCGGCTTTTCCCCCGAAGGCCCACTTAGTAGAAAACGGGCTCCCGATTCCAACGTCATAATTCCTTTCGGGGAGGAAAATTTACGTGAAAAGAAGGACAGGGAGGCGAAGGTTAGTCTTATTTGCAGACCCCTGGGGCGGACCGCCCTGCGCCCTTTACTCGGAATTTTTACCTAAACAAAAAAAGGGGTTTGGGCCTTTGTTTGATCCCTTTTTAAATAAAACAAAGGGGGGTTGTTTTACAAAAAAAAAAAAGTTTTTACCCCTTTCTCGGGGGGTTTCCCAATGGTTTTTTGGGGGGGGGTTGGGCCCCAATTTCCCCTTGGGAATTTGCCCCCCTTCCCCTTGGTAAATGTAAGTCAAGGGCCCTAAAACCTAAAAAAAAAAATTACGAAAAAATTTTCGATTTAATTTGCACACCCAAAGGAACCGCTGAAGGGTTTCAGAGATGAAGGGGGGGCCCCAAATCAAGAATGGCCTAAATTTTAAAGGGGGGTTTCCTCCCAAAATGAGTTGGGAGTCAGGATTTTACCCAAAGAAAAGGCACTTCTGCCCCCCAAAAAAAACCATTTTTCAAGTTTGAAAAAAAACCCCTTTTTTCCCTTTTCAGGTTTTGCAATCCCTGTGTAATTTTTTTAATGGGGGGACGCCAATCTTCCGAATAAAATGAAAATGTCATAAGGTAAACAAACCATACAAAAAAACAATGGTTCACGGAAAACTTTCTTTTAACCAGGTTTGGAACCCCCGGGGGGGCATTACCAAAAAAGAACGGCTAAACCAGTTCTCCAAAATGACCTTCAGGAGTTTTAAATTTTAACGCGGTTTTAAAAACTTATCCCCTTCTCGGATACGGATGAGGTTATAGGCCCCTAAGGTCCAATTGGAAAACCACTTCGCTCCCTGGATTTGGTTGAACAGATCAGGGATCAAGGGTAAAAGGGTTTTTGGTTTTTTTTTTGTTATTTTATTTTAGTTCACGGTTTAAACTTTTGCATGGAAGGAGGCCTCCCCTCCCTTTTTTTTCCCACAAAAAAAAAACCCCCGCACCCTTTGGGAGACAGCAAAGGGCGGATTTCCCCTTCTGTAAGTTTCAGCAAAAAATTGTTTCATTCTAGTCCCTGGGCCAGGGCCGAATTATATTCCCCCCTTGGGGAAACCCCACTCCGGGCAATTGGTCAATTTGGGACAGTGGTTTAAAACTTTGAGGGGATAGGGATCTCCCAATGTTTCTGAGAAAAATACTGCAGAAAGTCCCGGGAAAAAAAACAGGAATCTGCTCCTCCCCGTAAATTTCCCAGTTTGGGAGGGGGACATTGTCAAAACCCCCGTTGTCCCCACTTGGGCTAAATTTACCTGAAAAATTCCCGTCAAACATGGGTTTTTGTCACGGTTTCCCGGGGCCCCGTTCCTGTCCCTTGCGCTGCGGCCTTGTTTCGAACCGCAGTGTACCTATGTTCTAAACGCAGATTTCGGGTTTTCCCGTTGCAGTTTTCGCTTGGCGCTCCTGTAGCTTTTTGCTTACTCACCCTTTATTGTGCTCCTAATTTTTGGCTCCTTTCCCTGATTTTCCCCCCCGGGTTTTCTATAGAGGGCCCGGGGGCCCATCCTTTCCCCCCCTTTATTCCCAAAAGTGTGCAGCAGGGGGTTTGGGTTCCTTGCCAAAAACCCCCTTCCCCCTGTGGGTTTATAAGCCTGCTTCTCCCAACTCTCTGCCCGATCCTTTTTGTGTCATTTTTGTTGGGTTTTTTTTGTTGTCTCTTTGGTTTTAGTCTGTTGGGTGTGTTTCTGATCTGGGTTTGTTAGCAGTCCGGGGTGCCCTTTTGGTTTTCTTTGGTCTCTGTCTGTGTCTTTTTGAGTTTCCTTGCCCTTTTTTCTGCCCGTTTGTTCCTGCCCCGGGCTGCCCTTTGGGTTTTTTGCCTGGTTTTTGTTACGTCTCTGCTTATGTTCTTGGGTCTTCAGTCTGTTATTTATTGGGTTTCCCCTTTTCCTTTTTTCTTATCCTCCCGGTTTTTTCATCTGGGTTTTTCCCGTCCCTTTTTTTGTACCCCGCACATATTTACTTCTAGTTGCTTTGTCTCTGTCCCCTTTTCCTGTTTGGGGCCCCAGCATTGGCATTTGGGCCCGGGCTGGTCAGGCCACTGCTGGGGGGCTGCTCTGGGGATGGCGCCTGGTGGCTGTTGGGGTCAGTCCCAAACCCTTTCCATCAAAGGCTCTGTGAAATTTCCTTGCCCTTTGGGCCCCTTGGTTACGTCCCCCCGGAGCAAGCCCGGCAGTGGTCCAAATGGGTTTCCCCTACCGCTTTCCCCCCTAAAAAGTTTTCAGTAGGATCAGGCCCCTGGACTCCGCGACATTTTGCCCCCTGTTTTTTGGTCCTTTTTGGGAGGGGGCTTTTTTCTGGCTGTCTCTATGTGTGTGGGAGTGTTTTTTCTTTTTTTTGGGAGGTCCCTTTTTGGGGTTTTTTTGGGGAAACTTTGGCCATACCCCGCTTCGGGGCCCCGTGGCTTACGGGTTTTCGCCCTGGGCCTTCTGAGTCCCCGTGGCTTACGGGCTCGCCCTGAGCCTTCTGAGTCCCCCCTGGCTTACGGTTTTCGCCCCGGCCCTTTTGAGGGCCCCGTGGCTTACGGTCCCCGCCTGAGCCTTCTGAGTCCCCGTTGGGGTTACGGTTCGCCCCGAGCCTTCTGAGTCCCGTGGCTTACGGGTTTGCCCCTGAGCCCTTTTGAGTCCCCGTGGCTTACGGTCTGCCCTGAGCCTTTGAGTCCCCCTGGCTACCCGGGCTCGGCCCCGAGCCCTTTTGAAATCCCCCTGGCTTACGGTCTCGCCCCGAGCCCTTTTGAGCCGGGGGCTTTCGGTCTCGCCCTTTAGCCTTCTGAGGGCCCCGTTTGGGTTACGGTTGCCCTGAGCCTTCTGAGTCCCCGGGCTTTTCGGGGCTCGCCCCGGCCTTCTGGTCCCCCTTTGGGTTTTTCCCGGGCTGCCCTGGCCCTTTTGGGTCCCCGGGCTTACGGTTTTCGGGCCCCCAGCCTTTTGAGGGCCCCCCTGGCTTAAAGGGCTCGCCCTGAAACCTTCTGAGTCCCCCTGGCTTTGGGCTGCCCTTTTGGGCCCTTTTGGCCCCTGGCTTACGGTTCGCCCTGAGGCCTTTTGAGTCCCCCTGGCTTCGGTCTCGCCCTGAGGGCCCCCTTTAGTCCCCCGGGTTACGGTCTCCCCTGGGTTTTCCCCCCCCATTTTGCCTAGTGCCCGTTTTTTTTCCCCCCGGTGACCTCCATTTCCCCCAGGATTTCCCCCTACTGGCTGTGTAAATGTAGTTTGGTTTTTTTGGGGTTTCCCCCCGGGTTGTTTTTGGTCCCAGACCCAGGTTTGGAAATTTCCTTTTTTTTGGATTGGAGGGAAGGAGGAGGGGGCTTAAGGAGGGGGGGACTGTCAAAGGTCCCCTGCCACGTTCCCGTCCCTTTCGCTGCGGCCCCTGTGCGGAAAAACCAGTCGTAAACCCATGTTCCTACGAAAATTGTTTTGTTGCAGTGTCGCTGTGAGCGCTCCTGTTGGGGTTTTTGCTTACTCACCCGTGATTGCTGTCCCCATCTTGGCTGTTTCCCGATTCCCTTTTCTCTATGAGGGCGGGGGCCCCATTTCCCTTCCCTTTTTTCCCCCAAATGTGCAGGGGAGGGTTGGGCTTCCTCTGCCAATCCCCCTTTCCAAACCCGTGGGTTTATAAGCCCGCTTCTTTCCCCACACTCCCCTTTCCGGGTCCTTGTTGTGTCATGTTGTTGTTTTTGTTGTTGTCTCTTTGGGGGAGTCTGTTGCTGTGTTTTCTGATCTGGGGTTTTTTAGAGTCGGTGTGGCCCCCTGTGGGCTCTTTGTGTCTCTGTCTGTGTCTTTTTTGAGTTTCCCGCCTTGGGTTTTTGCCCGTTTTCCTGCCCCCGGGGCTGCCCCTTTGGGTTTTTTGCCTGAGTTTTGCTTACGTCTTGCTTTGTTCTTGGTGTCCCTTTAGGGCTGTCTTAATTTTTTTGTTCCCTTTCCTTTTGCTTTCCCCCTGTTTGGAAACCCGTTTTTTTTCCTGTCTTTGTTTTTTACCTGGCCCCTTTTTTACTTTAGTTGCTTTGTCTCCCGTCCCTTATCCTGTTGGTTTCCTAGCATTGGCCCTTTTTTTTTTTTTTGGGGGGGGGCCCCTTGGTTTAGCTGACCCCTGCTGGGGGCTGTCTGGGGTGGCGCCTGGTGGCTTTGGGGGCAGTCACCTTACCATCAAAAAGGGTCTTGGGGAAGATACCTTGCCCAAGGCCAAATTTGGGTTTTTTCCCCTCGGAGCAAGCCCGGGGAGTGGGCCCGTGGGTCCACTACCCCCTTTCCCCGCTCATTTCCCTTTACAGTTATGTTTTTTGAAGCCAGGGGACCCAACACCCCATCACTGGGAGCCCCTCCTTTATTAATAGAATACACTTTTCAATGTGTATGGATCCGACCACCATCTCCAGCTCAGGAGTACAATGTTGGATTGTGCCCCGAGCTAGTGGAGTGGAGTCAATAGCCACAACCCGTAGAGATAGTGGTCTCCCAGATCGGCCTAGACGGCGTTTGACGCAAGACGCATCAACAAAATTAGAAGCTGATCCAGAATCCACAAATGCACTCCCAGAACCAGACAGAGACAAATATGAAATCTTAACTGGGAGCAACAACTTTTTGGATACAATAGGAAAAACCTGCTCGCCTAGGTGATCTTCCTGCTGACCACCTAGGCGCTGGAGTTTTTCTGGCCTGGTCTTCCGTTTGGAGCACTCCCGAATGCCGAGTGTCCATCTTCACCACAGTAGAAGCACAACCCCTGGGTGCGACGAGTAGTCCTACGGTCACTAGCAGCAGTCGCGGAAGAAGCTCCCACTTGCATTGGCTCCTCTGGGTTTAAATGGGAAACAACGGGTTTAGAGGTGACCATGGTGTGGACCACCGGAGGGGAAATCTTTTCCCGACATCTCTCCCTAAAACGTCTGTCCAGACGAACGGCTAGTGCCATAGCCTCATCTAAAGTACCAGGGGTAGGGTAAGCCACCAATAAATCCTTCACATGGTCCGCTAACCCTAATCTAAACTGGCATCTGAGAGCTGGGTCGTTCCACCCAGACGGAACGCACCAGCGACGAAATTCAGAGCAAAACTCCTCCACCATCTTTTTACCCTGCCTCAAGGTGGTCAGCTGAGCCTCGGCTACAGCTTCCCTATATGGGTCATCAAAAAGTACCCCTAAGGCGGCAAAGAACCTGTCCACAGAAGACAGTTCTGGCGAATCAGGCGGTAAAGAGAGTGCCCACTCCTGGGAGGAACCCTGAAGTAAGGACATGACAATTCCCATTCTTTGCTCCTCATTGCCTGAGGTACGTGGGCGGAGCCTAAAATACAGACAACATTCCTCTCTAAATGCCAATAAGGCCCTCCTGTTGCCTGAGAACCTGTCAGGCAACTGGATAGGAGGCTCCACAGGAGGGGAAGGTAGTGCAGGGACACTCTGACTTGGGGTAGACTCCTGCTGTTCTACCCTTCACGCCAGATCCTGGACTAGCTGGGTTAGCCCCTGCATCTGCTCTACCAGAGCTGTCATGGGGTTCATAGTGAGGGTAGAGCAGTAACGGTTTCGGCCTGCAATAATGTCACGTCAAGGGAGGTACAGTGAGCCCTGACTGGAACCCAGCCCACTGTCCCTGCCTGCTTGACGTGCTTCCCTAGGCAGCAGACGGAAACTGGGCGACAGTCCCTGCGCTGCTAAAGTGCTGGGGCCGTCAGGAGGAAGAAAGGTCAGACAGTCCGGGTCAATACCAAAGCGGAACACCAAAGCCACAAATCAGAACCAGAGGGATAAACGTAAACAAGCCGAGGTCAAAAGCCAAACAGGAGCGAGGTACAAAATCAGAAGACAAGCCGGGGCCAGGAGAACAAGCCGAGGTCAGGTACAGGTAAGCAAGCAAACAAACGAACGAACAAAGCACAAGTAAAGGCAGCCGGGAAATATCGCAGGCGCAGTTGGAAATACATTCCCCATTATTTAGTATGGGGAATGTATCTTCGACGCGAAATCTGTCCTGAATTACATTGCAAATACGTGTCACAAAGGGTGGCACGTATTTGCAATGTAATTCCGGATGGATTTGCGTCCACAAATTCTCCCTGTAAGAATAACATGGATTGATCATTTAATTGTAGTACTTAATAAAAAGACATATCCAAGTGCTCTAACAATTAAATCAATGTGTTAGTAAATTGTATCCAATAACATAAATGACAATATATATATTCTCTCCTATGAACACATTCTCCCCTATAAAAAGTATTCCAAAGTCCGTGACAATTACACTAATTTAACATAAAATAAGCCAATGCAGATGTTGTACAGATGTTTTATTACATATTTTCCATAACAATAATTTTAGATGTATTTGGGCTGCTTTCCACTTTAATGCTATTCAGTATATACAACAAAAGGCAGCACAGCACAGGTCTGTGTTTCCCCAAGCAGGATTTCTTGCTTAATTATTTATTCTTCTTGACAAATCATTTATTTTAGTAGTGTACTGCTGTAAGTGTAGAACTACAGCACATTACAAGAATTAAGCGCTCCCCTTCGACTTCTCCGCTCAGATAGACCACATTAAACTAGGTCTGCCTTTCGGAGCTGTAAAGAGCTGGAATGCGCCTCACTTTGCCGACCCGCAATCATGCATGCCTCAGAGTTTTCGAATTTGCCGCGTCCCGCCCCAGCGCGCCCACTGCACGCCCCTTTATGTTAGGCGCATCCGAAAGTGGCAAAGGTTGCGCCTAACAGCGCATCCCTGCGTCCGACAGTGGATCCGGCACGGTGAGGCGCAGTCTATGTCTGAAAACAGGCACAGACTCCGATCATACATGTCGTCCAATATGCGTACAACTGAGCTCCCTGTGCCAAACAGACGCACGGACTGCAATAAGAGTATTTAAATGTTATATGGATTAATATGGCAGCCTTTGCACCACTGACAAAAGGCGTAATTTACTATCAAATATTTATAAAACACTTTGCGTACAACTGAGCTCTTTGCGGCAAACAGACGCACGGACTTCAATAAAACTATTTAAAAGTTATAAAAACAGGTACAATATCAACTCCTACCAGAGGTCTTCTGGCCAAAAAAATGGTAAAAAACAATGCTATTTCAATTGAAGATCACAGAACACAATGAGCTGCAAAATATCTTCCTTTCAAATGCCTCTCCTCCTTGCCCCCACCTCCCCCCCCCCCGCAGCCATCTCCGCCCCACCCCTCCCCGCAGCTGCACACACCAGTAGATATCCTTAAAACTTTCTCTAACTAAATAAGAAGTGAAATTCTCTAATCTATCTCTATTCTAAGGTGTAGGTAGGTGGATGGTTTCTTGTATTGGGGATCTTCAGGGTTTTAG
>JAODAL010042528.1:0-34715 GCA_025379985.1 Phyllomedusa bahiana | reverse complement strand
CTAACACAGTGTTACCGGAACCGGTTACCTGTGAGAGAAAGTTTTTGTGTCACATTCCTTTTGTGGGGGGAAAAGGGTAAATCATCTAAGTTGAAACACTGTGCTGTCCACCCCCTGCCCCCCCCAACCCAAAACACAATTATTCCCTTTATGTTAGGGATTAAAAGGAAAGGGGGGTTTCGGCCTTTCCAACCCTCGGTTAGGTAAATTACCGGGCCCGAGGTCACCCCCGGCGGCGCTTTTGTGCGCACAGTGGCCCAAGATATGTATTTGATATCTGTTTTGGGGGGATTTTCACTACTTTTCCAGAAATTTAAAATAAAAAAAAACCTGCTGTTGAGCCGGTTTGGGTCTTTTTTTTGCCCGGACTTTCGCGTATTCTGGTAAACCTCCCCCGGGACTGGTTTACAGTTGCGTCCACAGTTTCTCTGTCAAAGAGAGAATTATGTCCAAAGCTAAAATGCAGAAAGAAGTGAAATACAGGGACACTCAGATTCAGCTCTATCCGGATCTTGCGTGGGCCACTCTTCAAAAACGCCGCTGTTTGAGGCCACTTCTTGCACTCCTTAAGGAAAATGGAATTCCATACCGTGGTTTTTTCCCCTTTTCGTTTGACACGACCAAAGATGGTAGTCCTCTCTCTTCGAACCCAAGGGGACCTTTCACATTCTGCTCGACCGGGGCCCGGGGGACGCCAACAACCGGGACGGGGGAACTGGAGACACCACTCCCAGCCCCTGCACCAGTCTGGAGTCAAGTCCAAAAACGAAGAAAGCATCCCCCTTCACCCAGATCACCAAGACCCCCTGCCACCCCGGAGGGTCTGGGATAACTTATCTTGGGGGATTTCTGGAAGTCTCGAACAGAGATATTATCTCATCCTTAATCTACTGTTGTCGGACTTTTGCCGTAGTTTTATAACCATTTGATTTTTTCAAAATTGTTTGTTTTATTTCCCGGTAAAGGAAATCTTTTCCCCCCTTTCCCCTTAGCGCCCCTCCCCCGTTTCTCATTTTCCAGCCGTCCTATTCTGCATTTCATTTTTTTTTCTTTTTCTTCCCCTTCCTTCTCTTCCCCTCTCCGCCCTTGTCCTCTGTTTCCCCTGCCTTACATACTCTACTTTACGTCTCTTCTTCTCTAGTTAGCGTTCAAGCGGGCTGTGCTTTGGGGTTGTCCCATAGAAGCCGCATCTGACAGCTCTTCCCCCTCCGGTTGGGGTAAAGATAGTTCTTTCCCCTTGTGAGGAAACTTAACTCTTTTGGGGGCTTAAAACCTTTCCAGGCCTTGTAGGTCCTGGGCTTTCCCAATGGATTGCTTTCGAGCACCCCAGCAGTTCATTATATGTTTTTTATATGTTTTTTTCTTTTTTGTTGTGCTTTCCCCAACCCAAGTGTCCTGTTTTGGGAACCCTGGGACCCATTCAGGGACCGAGTAAAATCAGAGTTCTTACTTTGTCTTTTTCATGGTAGGTTTTTTATTAACGGAGGGGCCCCTTTAAATCCGTTCAAGAGGCGTCTCCTTCATGAATTGAAGCTTCTAGGGGAGACATAGTATCATCCAGGGGACCACTTTTTAAGGAGGGAAGTTTTTCTTTTTAGGGGGCGCTTCCCCCCCGGCCCATTTTCTTTGCATTGCGAAAAGGGTGAGGCCCTTTTTTCCAGAATCCCTATTCAGGCCCAAAATGTAATTCTCGGATGATCCGGGAATTGTAAACTTGCAGGTCTTTTTGGAGGGGTCTCCATAGTGTTGTTAACCTATATGCACCTAAAAGGGCTCAAAAATTTGGGCCTCAAACGGGGGTTTCCAGGGTGGCCCGGGTAAAGCCGGGTTGTGTTAGTGGGGGGGGGGCTTTAATGTCTTTTTCAAATTTCCCTGGATCGTTTTCAGGGCAAGGGCAAAACCCCTTTCCCCGGAAAGCATGGGCTCTCTGGGGAATTTAGGGAACAAATTTTCCCCCCTACCGCGTTTGATATTTTGGGGTAACACCCCCAACAACAGGGCATTTTCTTTCTACTCCCCCCCCATGGGCACATGCCGAATTATTTTTTTTTTGGGAACATTTTAGCTCGAGAAGAGGGGGCGACTAAAACGTGGGTTTATCACAGGGTCAGACCACCCCCCCCGGAAAACTCTTCCCTTTAAAACCCAGGCTGGGGGGGATAGAAAATCCCATTGCCGTTTAAAAATAAACCCACCAAGAAGGGGGGAAACCGGGGGGGAGGGAGGGCTTGCTCACAAAATTTTGGGGCCAATGACGGCTCGGTTTCCTCAGTTGGTACACTTTGGGAAAAGCACAAAACGGTGGTTAGGGCGCTGTATAGCCCGGCTCCCCATCAAAAAGATAGGGGGCGCAAATGGAAATGCTACGCCAAATTTAAGGGGGAAAACTAGGACACAATAACCCTCCAATACTTCTTTTGTGTTGTGGGAGTATCTCACTAAGGACGTTGGCCGATAGGGGAGAGAAGCTGCTGGTTCTCAGACAAAAATTTTAGACAGGGGGAATAAACCCCCATACCTTGTTGGCTAGACAGTTAAGAAACAAGTCGGCGGGGGGGGCTCCTCAAGCCCTGAAAGGTAGTTTGGGATCCCTAATTTATGACCCTGATGCAATTTCCCAGGTTTTTTGAAATTATTTTGCAGCTCTCTATTCCCTGCCTGCTACATTGCCGTCGAATCCGACCCGTAGAGGTGAGTTGATCGCGGACTTTTTGGGGAAATGCAATCTTCCTAGACTCCCCCCTGAGGCGTTGACAGAGCTTAATGCCCCGACAGTATCAGAGGAAATAGAGGGGATTTTGAAGAATATGCCCAACGGTAAGGCTCCTGGTCCAGATGGACTAACATATTTCTATTATCAAACTTTTTTCCCCCAATTGGCGGATTACATGACATCTTTATAGAACACGTTTTTACAGGGGTCCCCAATACAGACTACGATGTCCCATTCATATATCACTCTCATACCGAAGCCAGATAGAGACCAGACAGATCCGGCAAATTATAGGCCTGTAGCTCTGCTAAATTCGGATCTGAAGATCTTCACGAAGCTTCTGGCGGACCGTCTGGCTCCCTGGCTTCCCACGCTGATCCATAAAGATCAAGTAGGCTTTGTGCTGGGGAGGCAGGGTGCCGACAATACGCGGAGGGCTTTGGACCTGATAGAGGTTGTGAACAGGGAGGACTAGTCGGCTCTTTTTTGAGCCTGGATGCAGAAAAAGCGTTCGATCGCTTGGATTGATCCTTCCTGTTCACGACGCTGGAAGCATATGGTCTGCGGGGTCCATTTTAGGAAGCAGTACGCGGTCTATATGGGCGCGCCTCGGCCACAATCCGACTACCTCACAGCATGTCAGCACCCTTTCCAATCATGAATGGGACGCGGCAGGGATGCCCACTTTCCCCACTCTCATTTATAATGTCTATTGAACCCCTGGCAGCGGCGATTCGCATGAACCCAGATATCAAGGGGGTGATGGTGTGTAGTAGGGAGTACAAACTCTCACTGTTTGCGGACGACATCCTCCTGTCCCTAACCTCTCCGCATATGACTTTGCCTAATCTCCATTCTTTGTTAAGGGACTTCGGTAGGCTGTCAGGGTATAAGGTGAACACGAAAAAGACAGCAGCCCTGCCCATTAACATACCAGAGGCCAGGATAGTTTCCCTACGAGCCAATTTCCCCTACAATTGGAAAACGGAGGCGATAAAGTACCTAGGGGTTCACCTGACACATTTGTACGCTACAGTGTATGGACACAATTATCCTAAATTATTTGCAGAAATCAGGAAGTTACTGGACCAATGGCATCGTTTGCCTCTCTCTTGGTTTGGGAGGATTGCGTCTATAAAAATGACTATTCTTCCCTAACTACTTTATTTCTTCGAGACCCTCCCAGTCCAGGTGCCTATGCGGGAGCTCAGGGCTATACAGGCAGCTATTATACAGTTTATATGGGCACGGAGGAGACATAGGGTCCCTAAGAGTGTTCTGTTGACACCAAAGTCGGCGGGTGGCCTAGGGGTCCCAGATATCATTAAATACTTTTGGGCAACCCAATTACGGAGAATCCCAGGGTGGTCATCCTTGTTTGCCTATACGGTTTGGGTAGAGATTGAGAAACTCTGGTTGGCACCTATCCACCCTAATTCATTGTTGTGGAATACCTCCGACATGCGCCATGATGGAAAGCTTTTGGGCCCTATGGATCTCGTGTGGAACGTCTGGCGAATCTGCTCCAAACGCTTTCTGTTGTGCTCTGAGGCCTCGCCAATGACATCTTTTCTGTTCCATCCTCTCCTGCCAGATAGTTTGTCCGCTGTTAGTTTTAAGCCCAGGTTTGAAAAACGACTATTTCGGTTCGCGGATATAGTCAATTTTAGGACTAGGAAATTGATGTCCTTTGAGGAGATTCAGTCAACCTTTAGGTTGTCAGGCCGAGGGTCTTACTCATATTTACAGATTAGCCAGTTTATGCGCCAGGTGCTACAAGCTGATAGGGTATCATCTCCAACTACATTTGAACAGTTGTGCAAAGCAGGCACTTCCACCAAGGGACTCATCTCCGCTATTTATCAGATACTGTGTATCCCAGATCTGGAGAATCCTACACGACATGCATACATGGATCGATGGGATAGGCATGTGGGAATGGACATCCCCTTGAGGGAGTGGAGAACCAGTTGGAAGAGAGCGTCTAAAACTTCTATCTGTGCGCTGCATAAAGAGAATCAATACAAAATCCTGTTCTTTTGGTATCATACTCCGAAGTTGATACACAAATTCAATCCTACAGTGTCAGATCATTGTTGGAGGTGCAGGAATGGGGGTGCCCATTTGTTCCATATTTATTGGGATTGTGGGTTAATTCAGCCGTTTTGGAGAAGGGTGAGGTGCTGGGTTTACGCTTTTCTATGGATCCAAAGCTTTTTCTGCTAAACCTGACTCCTTATTCTGTGGGTAAGGCTGAGATGCAGTTGGCACTGCATATTTTGACTGCAGCCAGATGCCTAGTTGCTAGATGCTGGAAATCCCCTCTTCCTCCCTCTGATGATGATCTCTTCAATCGGATACAGGAAGTGCGTAGAATGGAATACCTTACTGCTCTCCTCAATAACCAGATGGGTAAATTCTCAGTGATTTGGTCCCCCTGGGATGTTCACTTGACCTAACTTGGAATTCCTTGACTGGTGTCACCATAATGATAATGAGTGGTTCCTCCCTACTGTTTGTCTTCGATGTCATCCCTTATGTCTCTGTTATGTCTTTGTTATTATAATAATAATAATAATAATCTTTATTTATATAGCGCTTAAAAAAAAAAAAAAAAACAAGAAAAAAAAAAGAAAAAAAAGTAAATGAAAACAACATATTTCGCAGCACTTTACAAGTAGAGTGAAGTAATTACAGACAAAAGACCACAGTACACAGTGAAAGCTACTTACAGGTAGACACAAGGTGTGAGGCCCCTGCTCCACAAGAGCTACAATCTAAGAGGGTGCCTGGGGAAACAAAGGGGTAGAAGTGCTTAAATTACAATGGCCCAGCATGATTTATAAATATGGGTGAGTTACATAAAAAGTTTGGTGAACCTGCACCTGACTTGTACTTCTATATACAGATAAGTGCCTTTGAGTGCCCTAGGTAGGAGTGACAAATGTGTGGTGATAGAAGGTGGGGGTTAAACAAATAGTGGTCTTTCGGTAGACCTGCCTAGAAGATGGTGTTTCAGGACACTCTTAAAACTGCAAGGCTGGGTTGTGCCTGATGGTACGTGGTAGATGTTCCAAGATGGGTGCAGCACGTGCAAAATTCTTGAAGACGGGCATGGGAGGTCGGATGATTGTATCTGTAGTTTGATGTCCGTAGCTGAGCGGAGAGAGCGGCAGGGTGGTAGACAGAATGAGGGATGGAGATGTATGGGGGTTTCAGCACTGTGGAGATGCTTTAATGAGTGAGTAGTGATTAGTTTATGCTGTATTCTGTACTGGATGGCAACCATTGCAGTGCTGACACAGGTAGAGGCATCAGTTATAGCGTGCTGTAGGAGAAAGACATGCCTGGCTGCGCGTTCAGGAAAGATTGGATGAGGGAGAGTTTACAGAGAGGGAGACCGATAAGCAAGGAGTTACGTTGTCAAGACGAGATGAATAAGATCAACAATGAGATTTGAAGTGATTGAGTTGTTTTGTTTATTTCCTAAGGTTGTGTTAGATATGGATGTTTATTGCTGTTACAACATGTTGTTAAGCCTAATGGGTATCTCTCTAGCCATACTTCGGAATGAGGTGCTAAGGTTGTTAGTCTACATGTCAACAATGATCGAACAGAAAAAGTACGCACATACTCAGGAGTAGTAGTTGACACAGATATACTCTGCTCAAGACATGTGACTCTAGAGATATTGGAGACTGTAAAAGATTAATGAGACACACTGGCAGGTATACATCTAATCTAAAGATAAGAATGATGTATTTTTATGTGAGTGATAGAATGTGCTGTGTTTTACAGTATAATATGACAATTTCATGAGTAAACCTATGTTGACCTTACATATTTTATACCAATAAAATACAGTTATACAAAAAAAAAAAAAATGAAGGGAACACTAAAACCCCACAGCCTAGATGTCAATGAATGACAAATCCCCTGGTTGCAAATGCTTCATCATTATAAAGGATAAGCATTGAGAATAATAAAAACATAAAAATGATTCCCTGACAAGTAACAATGAATCCCCCTTGAGTCTGGAATTGGAACTATTCCAAAATCAAAGTGGCAAATCGAATTTCTGTCTTATCCCAACGTACAGTGGAAATGCCTCAAGAGAAGGAAAAAGGCACGTCGAGGTGTGGCCTCCACATGCCTGTATGACCTCCCTATAACACCTGTGGCATGCTCCTGATGAGTTGGCAGATGTTCTGCTGAGGGATTCTCCACCCAGACGTGGAGTCACCTCCTGGACAGTCTGTTGTGGATTGAACAATACATGAATTCCTCAGATGTGGCTCAATTGTTTTTCAGTCTGGGTTAACAGGCAGGCAGTTTCATAGCATCAATGCCTTTCATCATTCAGGAACTTGAGCTACATGATGCTTAGCATGTCCTGCATCAGAAGGACACAGTGCCCGCTGCACCTGCATATGTCTCAGATGGTCTGAGGAATCTCATCCCTGACCTAATGGCAGTCAGGGTTGTCTCTGGCTATCACATGAGGCTGTGCAACCCTCCAAAAAATTCCCCGCACACCATTACTGACCTACTGCCAAACCAGTCATGCTGAAGGATGTTGAAGGCAGCAGAACGTTCTCCCTGGTGTCTCCAGACTCTTTCACATGTGCTCAGTGTGAACCTGCTCTCATTTGAGAAGAGCACAAGATGCCAATGTTGAATCTGCCAAGTGTTTGACTTGTGAAAGTTGGGCCCTCATTCTACCCTCATGGAGTCTATTTCTGACAGTTTGAGCAGACAAGTGGATATCAGTGGCCTGCTGGGTGTTATAGTGCCGGGCTCTGTCACTGCTCCTCCTGTTCTTCCTTGCACAAAGGAGGAAGTAGCCGTCCTGCTGCTGGATTGTTGCCCACCTACAGCCCCCTCCACGTCTTCTAGTATCTGCTCCATACTCTGGACACTGTGCTGGCAGATACAGCTAAACTTCTTGCCACAGCTCACATTGATGTGCCATCCTGGATGAGCTACACTACCTGAGCAACTTCTGTGGGTTGTAGATATTACCTCATGCTACCTCTAGGTGTGAGAGCAATGCCAAAATGCAAAAAAGTGACCAAAACATTAGTCAAAAAAGGAGGAGAGCAGAGCAATGGGTTGTGGTCACCACCTGCAGAACCACTCATCTATAGGGGTTGTCCTTGCCTAATGCCTATCATTTCTATCTGTTCCCCGTCTGTTCCATTTGCCAACAGTCAGAGAAATAGATTCCACCAAAGTGATGTTACTTGGAGTTATATTGTTTGTTTTTAAAGAGGGGTTGTCTCACTACAAAGATTCGCTTTCAACATGTAGGGAACACTAAATGAAGACATTTTCCAAAAGTATTGCTTTGTTTCTTTGTTAAGGAGCTGCAAATGATTTTATCACCTTCTGACAGCTTTCTGGTTTCTCTAGCGACTGAATGATTTGCATGTCTCCCTCGCTGTTTTGTCTGTCTGACAGCAGGAGTGAGGCCAACACACAGGCCACAGCACAGAACTGCTGGCAGGCTGAGAGCTTGTGTATTATCTGATCTTTCAGACAAAAGACACTAATTACTACTGTTTACTTTAGCTTTGAAGCTTCTTTGGACCTGGTAGCAGGAGATTTTTTTATCTTATTTCGACTATTTAGCAGGAGTCTGAATACACAGAGCTCATATGCTAATTACTCCAGCTAAGAAGACGAAGTGACAGTATGCAGTGTAAATGAAAGACACTGCTACTCTATGAAACTCAGTGAGATGAACAATCCCTATAAATTTTCCCTTTATTTTTGAGCAGTGTATATATAATTGTTTTTAAAAGGTCAATATAGAGATCTCTCCATAATCCTAATTTATACCAGTACTTGTATCTAGAATAAGTGACATCCTCAAAGACTAGACAATAATAAAAGAGGAGGTTTTCGGAGGTCAAGGACACAACGGTGGGAAATTGGATTCTTTTATACTGTAGGGAAAGCAGTGGTGAGTGACCGGGGTGGAGGAACAGCTACTCTGTGTTAAGGAGAGCACCAGTGTGGACAAGTGTAGATACCGCTGCGTATTTACAAAAGAGCTGGGTGGGTGCGGATGATGACAGAGCAAGAGTGGTACTAGAGATTGGAGCGCGAGGCACAATCTAGTCAACCAAGTATTATGACGATATGTCCTCAGTGTCTCATCGTGTAGAGGAGAGGTGAGGTGAGCTGGTGTGTCGAAGCGCAATTGCTAGACTTTAGCGAGGTAAAATGGCTCACAGATTGAAGGGGAGCGTACTGGAGCGGCGGGTATTCTCGTTAGTTGGAGAGCGGGAGGTGATGGCCGA
This sequence comes from Phyllomedusa bahiana, assembly GCA_025379985.1. NCBI lineage: Eukaryota > Metazoa > Chordata > Amphibia > Anura > Hylidae > Phyllomedusa > Phyllomedusa bahiana. The sequence goes on along the minus strand of JAODAL010042528.1, from coordinate 25,697 downwards.
GTAGTGCGACGATGGTTTTCCACACATGTCTATAACTCTAACATCTCTCTCACCTCAGATAGGGTCTAGACCAGATTGATCTCCAGAGGACTACACAGGAGAGACAGCATAGATGTAGTGTTGACTATCACAGTTACACATTGATAAAATGTATTCTCAGAGTCTAATATAGACACGACACATAGTACACAGATCACACGTGAGCCTAGTGACTTCTCTCTCTGAGAGAGTGGAAGGTGTCTGGAGGACATTTCTGATATAATAATATAAACAAGTTCTAGTGCGAGACCAGAATTCTGGAGAAGGGTCTGGATACATGTCTAGATGTAATAATATAACAAAGTTATAGTGACAGGATTCTGGGAAAGGGTCGCTGATCCAGGATTTATTCTGATTGCCAAATGGGAGTGGAGGAAGGAACTTTTTCCCTAAAATCGAGGACAATTTGACTTCGACCCTCATGGGGGTTGGCTTATCTCTGGATCACACTAGAGCACATTAGGCTGAACTGATGGGCACTCGTGTCTTTTTTTTGGCCTTACAACCTATGTAACTATGTAACCATGACACATTCACTCTTTATTTACAACATGGCCGCCAGTGCTGTCCAGCACCCAAATTAATAGGCGAGATAACTTAGCTCTATCTCCTTACCTTGTGACATAAGAGGTCGTGATTCTCCAGATCCTACCATCATGATGTCCTTGTACCAGATCCTTGTGTCATTCTAAATACTCCCACTCCACCATGGAGAAAAATAGCAGCGACTCCTGACACCTTATAGGAACCTGACACACAAAATGATACGGTCATCACCCCAGACGCCTCCAGTGGTGTTAACTGTATAATGTCCCCACACATTCCCAGCAGCAGCAGTGTCACCTCTCCAGTCAGCAGCGTCCGCCATCTTGTTGGTGAGTTCTAGGATCTTCTGTCTTATTGTCCCTGCTCATGTATCATGAGTGCGTGAGCTCTATGATGGGGCCCCGCCCATCCTCCTGAACACAGGACAGCTGTGCTGATGTGGGCCACACAGTCACCTGATGTCTCTCTTCACTCCTGCTGTAATCCTGTTGTAAGAGATAAAACCCTGGATCAGTGACCGATCTCACAGAAATCTAGTGACTAGATCTAATTAATATTCCTGCACAGAGAGTACTTCCAGGCCACGTGTGGACTTCTGAGCTGTGACTTCCCCTATACTTCCTCAGGCAGAGAAGTAGTGAAGCTGAAGACCTGTAGGAGAAAGTTTATGGTATATGGCATATTTATCACTAAGCGTTTTAAGATCCCAGTCGAATTGTACTATAGTTTTATCAATTGAAGTAGAATGTTCTCCATTGCTTGTGGCAGTAACCACCTGTGCTACATGACCTGATAACAGGAACAATTATCAGGCTGAGATTTGCTTCCAGGAGAAGAGTAATGTACATACATGAGATGAAATTCTACTTTGTAGGATTAAGAGTGTTAACGTAGCTGAGATAATAGAAAGGGTAATCCTACATTGATAGAAAACCCCCCATGTGTACCTGTTTTGATTCTTCTCTGAGCGCTGCGAACACCACGTAAGTAGTAAAATCTAAGAAAATAAACTTCAGGTCTTCTTAAAGGGTGTCTCGCTACAAGATTTGTATTTTTAATTAAAGATCTTTTAAAAAACTAAGCAGTTTGCAATATATGTTCCATTACAAATGTCCTACTTATTTATGATCTAGCCCTGTTATATTAAATAACAACAGCTTCTCAAAACTCATAGCAGGGCCGACCTGTTGACCATAACTTACATGAGGCTGTCATGTCTGTGAATGACTCATCACTTTGAAACAGGTCGGAGCAGAGTAGCCCCTCCAGCACAGATAGCATCTTGGATTGTGACGGAGGGGCGAGGAAGGACTCTGGCGTCTGTGTCCTGATTTAACCCGGTGTGTGCCAGCTTCCTCCTGCTCTCTGCACAGATAGATTGACAGCAGTGAGAACCTGTCTGTTACCATATAATCAAGATATGTCTTTGGTACTGTGACTAAACTAAATCTATACAGATCAGTTGGGCATTGTGAATACTTTTATGTTCTCCAGTATAGTGAGACATCCTTGAGTATATACACAGCCCTTGTTGATGCTTGGATATGTGGAAGACTTTAAGCTAAGCAGGGGATATAGGACACATGATGATCAACCCCTCTGCTCATATTAGCACACCACTTCACCTTCCTATCTACACTCCATAGATCGCCCTCTCCTGCACAGACCTAGCAGTCACACACAGGGTGAACTCTGACGAGCAAACCCCCTCCCCCCCCCTTATAGAATTACATAGCTGGCCTGTGTGCTGATGGTAGGGGGAAGCGAGGGAGCAGAAGAGAACAGATACAAGCTAGCACGCCCATCATTTCAACTTAACCAGTGACACTGACAGGCCAGTGAAAGCTCTTAAATGATACAACTCCTTTAAATGAAAAAAAATCCGAAATACCTTTGATTATAAAAGTCTAGCTCATATTGTGCGTCTCTGGAAGAAATCATTAAAGGAAGGAAAAAATGTGCCGCCGGACTACTTCTCTGCAGAAACCAGTCCTACAGGAAGTAGGAACAGACTCTTATTACTTTCCCGGATAGAGTTGACTGGCATCACTGGCCATGTGCGGTGCTCAGTCAGTCTGACAGACATGAGGTAAGAGGGGCGGCTCTGCAGAGTAGAAAGGAGACTGAGGACTGTATGTACACACATACGTATATTTGGTGTGGATATTGGGGTTGTGGAATTTGGCCCAGTTTTGCAGAGTTGGAATTTTAATAAGAATGTGACTGACTCCCAAAATATATAATAAATTGGTCCAGTTAGTATCAATGCGGGCCAGAACAAGAGGAATTGGTCTTGCCATTGCTACGTTTTCCCACATTCTTAGCTCATCATATGGAGGAGTTTAATTTTGAAAAGTATTTGGATGACATGGAGAAGGCAAAGCATTACCGCAGAGGAAAAATTCCACTTCCATAGCTTACAGATCGACCAGATTTCAGCAAAATTTTTCATTTGCTTTCAAAGAAATAGACGATCACCCGTTCATCAGACCCTTAACCGTGTGTGTGTGTGGGGGGGGGGGGGGGGGGGGGGGGGGGTGGGTGGGGTTCGGAGGAGGGGCCGATGCCTAGGGTAGATTCCTTTATATACCGTGAATTGTTAGAGATGTTGCAATTATATGGTTCACAGTTTGCCACCAACCAAAGCTAGTTGAGTAGCAGAGGACCGATTCTCTAGCCTGGAAATAATGAGGTCAGAATTAAGGTCATCAATTAAGGATCCTGATGGAGGGTGAAACTATTCCTCAGAACAAATCCATAGACTCCACAACTGTTATTCAGGACATTTTTGTTGAAAACTGTTTTTTCCCCCTTACTGCAGGGTTTTTCATATCAACAATTTGTTAAAGTTTTTTGTGTTCTAAAGTCGTATCCAATAAATATATTTTACATCGACAAGCAAAAGGTGAACAATGTTTTGAACTTGTGGCTTTCAATCTCCATATCTCACCATCCAGGTGACGTCCAGGCAAAGCATCAGTGTCAAGAAGTCGCTCATAACAAGGTCTATCCGTTCTAACGCAACAGACACGGCAGTGGAGGCGTCTCGTAGGCTTCGTAACAGTGAGATCACAGACGACCATGCAAGCACAGGGCATTACACAGGTCTGGATTGATTGCCCAAAAAAAGGGGAAGAAACCGGGACTTCAATCTCATCATAAGAAGAGTCGGCAAAGAATTTGCAAAAAAGTACGAAAAATGGAAGATTGGAAACGGGGGATTTGGAGCGAAGAGATGAAAGTCAATAGACCAGGCTCGGATGGGGGAATGAGAAGAATCAAGGGAAAAGGGGGTGAATGGATCAAGAAGCTGGAAGAACTGTCAGGTTCGGGTGGAGAAAGACTGATGATATTGGGATGGGTCATAGCCAAAGGTGTTGGATACTTGAACCAGGATTGTGGTGGACCTCAATTGCAGAGCTATATGTAGTGTCCTAACAAAGATGAGTACTTCCATACTCTGAGTACTATGAGGAATGAAGAGGACGACATAGTGTCCAGCAGGACAACGACCTGAAGGCAGATGTCAGGTTGGACAGAAAGAATGGTTCAATGACAATGAAGTAGAGTTGCTGGATTCCCCTCCACAGTCCCCAGACCTCAACCCAACCCAACACTTGCGGGGAGAGGTGAAGACAAAGCTGTATTCACACCCGAGTATAGTATACACCAACATTGAGAATGTGAAGAAGAAACCAGGGATCATTTTGGTCAAGACCTGCTTGAATCTGATCCAGAGCCCAGAAGAATTCAGGCAGAGCTGAAAGCCAAAGGTGGATTTACCAAATACAAACAAATTAATAAAAATGTACTGTGCATTTTCATTTTTAGGAGCAAAACGGTAACAATGCAGTTACAGGACAAGAATCTGCAGAACTAAGCAGATGCTAAATACTTGCAGGTCAAATTTATGTATAAGATAGGTAAGATGATTGTCTATAAAATTATGAGAGTCTCATGTACAAAGCTGTAGTGGATGGTGAGATGTGGAGCTTGAAAGTCACAAGAGCAGAACATTGTTACCATTTTGCTTGTCGATTATTGTATCATAGCTCAATTATTGTATCATAAGGTGATACAAAGCCGGATGTTACCATTTTACTACAGTAAAGTTATCACTTAAAGGGGATTTGCCAAGAGATAGATTCTTACCCCTCTCTTGTTAACACAGGCAGAATGTCAACAAATCACGCTGAGTCATGAAGCTGCAGGGGAGAGAGGGAGGGGGTGTGAGGAGTGAGGAATCCAAGGGAGCGTCTCAAAACTTAAGTGAAATAATAAACAGTACAACAGTGGATTAGCATGTCAGCAAGACAGCCTCAGACTCAGACTGCACTGTCTGGAGCCTTATCTGCTAAGATGCTAATGTAATGTAAACAAATCACAGAGCTGAAAGAGAGAGAGACACACACAGCGGAGAGCACAGAGCTGCATAAGGGATCTTGTGTATCGTACACTGAAATAAAAAAAACTATAACTCGTGGATTCTGTATACAAAGACAACACCTATTCTACACAGCTGCTTGTTAGTTTATACATGTTCTATGTCATCAGATAAAGCAGGGATCTAATCACACTACAACTAGTTTATTCTGTATACAAAAGAAAACATATTGCTACCCAGTGCCTTAAAAACGTCTGCAGCTCAGTCTCATCAGATAAGAAGCTCTCTCTGCGCAAGTCCGTCCAGCTCTTGTCAGGTCGTATCTAATCGACTCTTTGAAGTAACCAAGGGCATGTAAGGAAGGCTGTAGCTCTCTCAGACTGCCATTTTTGTAATCACATATATTTAGAAAAGTGATTAAAAACCCATTTTGGAGGATCCCACGTCAACATTACATCGTGGCAAAACCCCTTTAAGCATAAGAGTCAGGAGTGGGAGTCAGAGTCAGGGAAATTAAGGAGTCGGAGTTGGGGCTTTGGCTTATGGACTCCATGGCCCTGGTGAATATAGTATATAGAATCTACAGCTCAGTTCGGGGGAATTAGGCTGTTGTGAGAAATGTAGTTTTCAGAGAGCTCTGCCACCAGCCCAGTGAGGAGAAAGATCCAACATGGCGATAATATGTGATATAACAGTGTCTGCAAGTCGTTCACACACTGGGTTGTGACATAGATTTACTGCTTATCTTTAGTATTACTGCACTATATGTTCTTATAACCCCTTTAACCCTGTCACCGCCGCAGCCAGTTTTGACCTTTCTGACAGAGCCCTATTTTGAAATCTGACCTGTGTCACTTTATGTGGGAATAACTTTTTGACACTTTTACGTTCCATGTGATTCAGAGACTGTTTTCTCGTGACAAATTGTGCTTTAAGTTAGTAAGAAATCTCTTTCCATACAATCCTTGTTTATTTGTGAGAAATTTTAGAATATTGTGAAAAATTTGCCATTTTCAAACTTTCAAACAACAATTTCTAGAAGACAGATCGTTATTCCACCCAAGATAGTTTATAACTAGCATCTACCATATGTCCACTGTAGGTTGGCAACATTTTTTGAATGTCTATTTCTTATCACATTAGGGGGCTGAGACATTTAGTAGTAAGTTTTCACATTTTCAAGAAAATTTGCAATTTACATTTTCTTAGTCCAGTTCTGATGTGGATTTGAGGGGCCTGTATGTTAGACACCACTATATGGCATATTGAATCTCCTCTAGCTGTATCGGAACCTCCAAATCTTCCCGCTGTTGAGTAGACAGCTTCTGGAGATCGATTTGGGTGAGATACTCCAGTACCTGAGCATCAGAGAAAGATAACCTAGACATATACAGGTTTTTATAGAAGTTATACATGACTTGCATAATATCATGAGTATTCGATAACATTGTACCATCTTGCCCCCTCAAATTAATTATATAGGAGGATCCTGCTTGATCCTTGGAGATCACTTCCAGTAGATGACCTGCACGTTCGCCCTCCTCAAAATATCTTTGCTTTTGAAAGCCCCTTCCATTTGCCACACCTGTTGCGGGCTGGATCCCCCACTAGTAGTAAAGTTTAGTTTGGCAATTTTAACCCGTTCTCGCGTCTCTCTTTCAAGTAAACTGCGCTTCCTTTTATGCCTATTAATCTGCTGGATAAAAATACCCCCGATAGCAGCATGCAGAGCATCCCACACTACATCCGGAGTAGTTGATCCTCTGTGTAATGTCAATTATTCTATCAAAGCTTCAACAGTAGTGGGCATATCTATTATGGACAACCAGAAGGGGTTACGTTTCCATAAGGACCGTTGGGCACATCGGAGTCACCAGGATAGGGGTGTGATCAGACAAATTGCGCTGCAGATGTTCAATATCAATCACCATGTTATAAGTGAAGGAGTTGCCTACAACCATATCTATCCTTGATAATGATGAATAAGTTCTGGGATGACAAGTAGACTGTGTTACCCCGGGGTGTTTGCACCGCCATAGATCTATAAGGGACATTTCCTGTAGTAACTTGCCAAATGAAGTCAAGTCAGTAGTGAGGACGGTCCCGGGGAACCCATCCCATCTTACATTCACCACTGTATTGAAGTCTCCCAATAAGATCAAGGGAGTATTAGGGAATTTAGCAAAATAAGGAAAGATCTGTGTAAGAGCTGAACAATGATGTGGAGGAGGGACATATATTACCGCTATCACAAAGGCACTTGGGTAAATTTTACACTGAAGATATATATATCTCCCCTCTCCATGGGAATAGATATGTAGACATTCGGACGGTATGTTTCTGTGGACCACGTGATTGCCTGGTGTGTACAGAGTGGTAAGTGTGAGAACATTTAGCCTTATGGAGAATGGTGTCTCCTGTGAGGTGAGTTTCCTGAAGGCATATTATTGCAGGAGTGTAAGTGTCTCAGTAGCGATAGATCGCATGCCTCTTAGTCGCATCAGTCATCCCACTCACGTTCCAGGAGACAAACCAAACGCTATCCGCCATTTTGTAAAGAATAAACAAGAAAGTATAGGTCTGGCATTGGCAACAAGATGGTACAGCTAATCAACATACCCTTGCAAATGAGTAATTATGGAAGCAAAGTGTGGGCATACTGGGCCAGTTTACTAATGGCATCTGTGCCCCATCTTCCGGTCGCTCCAAGTTTCTCTTCCCGCCTGGGTGTCCGGGCGCCATCTTTGATTACCTGTCCAGCATTTTAGATGCTTCTTTTGTGCACAGCGACATATCGCAATCACTCTCCGTTACACCGATCGGTCCCCTGTATCTCCTGACACAGGCACAGGGCCGAAAGAGCTGCTGATCACCCCGTTTGCAGGATATTTGCCAGGATCTAGTGTGGGAGCGCCGATGCACGCGTCCTTCTACATCTCAAGCCAGGCTCCGCCCTCCCGACCAAGTTTCTTACCCCATTCCACATACTGAGTGAGGGGTTAGAAGATAGTGACACCAGTGAGACAGTGAGTGCCAGGAGGAGAAGGGAAGCCCCCCCAAAGGGCAACTGTGACCCCCACATGTACATAGATGCAATAGGGATCCCAAGGGGGGGGGTTCCTGATGAGTTTAACCCCTTCCTGATGGATGGTCATAATAATATGGCTCTAAATTTTTCCCTCCTCGCCTTCTGAAAGCCCTAACTTTTTTATTTTTCCACCTACATAGACATATGAGGTCTTTTTGCGGGACAAGATGGAATTTCTAATGGTGTTATTCATATTACCATAGAATATAATGGGAAACCGCCAAAAATGTTAAGTGGGGCAAAATGTGAAATAAATTTACTTCTGCCAAATTTGCAGGAGTTTTTTTTTTACGGAGTTAAATCTTAGGTAAAAATGATTTGTTCTCTGTATTCTAGAGGTTGATACACATCCGGCAATACCAAACATGTAGGGTTTTCGTTATGTTTTGGTACCGTAAAAAAATTCAAAACATTTTCTATTTTCGAAATTTGTGCCACAGCGCCATTTTCTGCGACCAAAAACTTTTTTGTCCTTCCACCTATGGCCCTGAATGAGAGGCATTTTTGTGGCTGAAGTTCAATTTTTATTGCTACCTACATGCAACCTTTTGATCACTTTTATTCCAATTTTTATGGGACATGAAATTACCAAAAAAACCACAATTTTGGCGTTTGGAATTGTTTCTCTTCTCCGGTGTTCAGCGTACGGGATGATGCTATAATTTTATAGATCGGACTTTTTCAGAAATGGCGACACCAAATATAGGGAACTTTTTTATTATTTTATTTTTTTTATTTATAAAATGGTGAAAGGGGGGATTGGAACTTTTAATACTTTATTTTTTTGCACTTTAATCCCTTTTTTTTTCTTTTTTTTGACTTTGAGCCCCGTTTTTAATTCTTTTTAGACCCCGGGGCCTTAGTGCCGCGGATCAAGGGGTAAACGTGCGGGGGGGTAGCGCTGCCCCCTCCCCAGCTTTTAACCACGGGTTTTTGCTGCAATTACCGCATGTAACCCCGTTTTAAAAGCCCCCCGCCCGGCATAGGATGTATGGATAAGTCCTATGTGGGAAAGGGGTTAAAGCAAGGGATCAAGGGTGCTGGTTTGAATCTTTTTCTAAATAATCCCTGTCAACAAGACTAGAGGGGGAAAAAAACATAGAAAAACAGCAGAGTTTGTAAATACAGAGAGATGCCCTCAGGGCCGGCAGTTAGGAGGCCCAACCCTTGCGTGCCTGGCAGGAGGGCCCAACCTCGCTGTACCCGGGCAGTGGGGCCCAAAGTTGCTGTAGCGGGCAGATCAGGAGGGCCCAACCTCTGCTTGTCTGGCAGATCGGAGGGTCCAAAACCTCTCTGTAGCCTGGCGATCAGGAGGGTCCAACCTCGCTTAGCCTGGCAGATCGGAGGGTAAAACCTCTGTTTTGCCTGGCAAAAAGGAGGGTCCAACCCTTTTGCGGGTACCTGGCAGATCGGGGAGGGACCCAACCTCTGCGAGCCTGAAAGATCAGGGGGGCCCCCAACCTGTGTAGCCTAAAAAGTTTAGGAGGGCCCAACCCTCTGCTGTACCTGAAAGATCAGGAGGGCCCAACCCTGCGTAGCCTAAAAAAGATCAAGGGGGGCCCCCAAACCCTCTGCTGTAGCCTGAAAGTCAGGAGGGCCCAACCTTTTGCTGTAGCCTGAAAATCGGAGGGCCAACCTTTTGCTGTAGCCTGAAAGATCAGGGGGCCCAAACCTTGCTGTAGCCTAAAAGATCAGGGGGCCCAACCTCTGCTGTACCCTAAAAGATCAGGAGGGCCCAACCTCGGTAGCCTGGCAGAAAAAGGGGGCCCAACCTTGCTGTACCGGCAATCAGGGGGGCCCCAACCCTCTGCTGTACCCTGGCAGATCAGGAGGGCCCCAACCCTTTTCTGTAGCCTGGCAGATCAGGGGGGGCCCAAACCCTTGTGTAGCCTGGCAGACGGGGGCCCAACCTCTGCTGTAGCCGGGCATCAGGAGGCCCAAACCCTTCTGTAGCCTGCTTTCAGGGGGGGCCCCCCCTTGCTGTACCCTGGAGATCAGGAGGGCCCAACCTCTGCTGTAGCCTGGCAGATCAGGGGGCCCAACCCTCTGCTGTGCCTGGCAGATCGGGAGGGCCCAACCTCTGCTGTAGCCTGGCAGTCAGGGGGGCCCCAAACCCTTGCTGTCCCGGGCAGATCAGGAGGGCCCAACCCTCTGCGTACCGGGCGTAGGGGGGCCCAACCTTGCTGTACCGGGCAGATCAGGGGGGTCCAAAGTCGTGTACCCTGGCAAAATCGGGGGGCCCAAAAGTCTGTTTGTAGCCTGGCAGATCAGGGGGGCCCAACCTGGCTGATCTGGCAGATCGGGGGGCCCCAAACCCTCTCAGTACCCGGGCAGATCAGGAGGGCCAACCTTGTGTAGCCGGCAATCAGGAGGGTCCCCCTATGCGTACCCTGGCAGATCAGGAGGGCCCACCTATGCTGTAGCCTGGCAATCAGGAGGGGCCAAACCTGTTTGTGCCGGGCGAACAGGGGGGCCAACCTCTGCTGTAGCCTGGAAGATAGGAGGGTCCAACCCTGCTGTAGCGGCGTCGGGAAGGAGAAACCTCTGCTGTAGCCGCAACAGGGGGGTCCAACCTCTGCTGTAGTCTGGAGATCAGGGGGGGTCCAACCTTGCTGAGTGGCAGTCAGGGGGGCCAACCTTTTGCTGTAGCCTGCGATTCAGGGGGGCCAACCTCTGCTGAAACCCTGGCGATCAGGGGGGCCCAAACCTTGCTGTAACCGGCAATCAGGGGACCCAACCTTGCTGTAGCCTGGTGTGGAGGAGAAATCTGCTTGCCTGGCGATCAGGAGGGTCCAACGTTGCGTTGCCTGGCGTCAGGAGGCCCAAACCCTCTGCTGACCACAGATCAGGAGGGTCCGACCTCTGCTGTAGCCTGGCAGATCAGGAGGGCCCAACCTCAACTGTACCTGGCGAAAAAGGGGGGGCCCAACCTCTGCGTGCCTGGCAGATCAGGAAGACAACCTCTGCTTAGCCTGGCAGACAGGAAGCAACCCTCTGTAGGGCAGTCAGGAGGGGGAAAACCTCTGCTGTAGCCTGGAGATCAGGGGCCCGCCCTTTTCTGTGTAGCCTGGCAGATCAGGAGGGCCCGACCTCTGCTGTACCCTGGCAATAAGGAGGGTCCCAACCTCTGCTGTAGTCTGGCAGAACGGGGGGCCCCAACCTCTGTGTACCCGGGCGATCGGGAGGACCCAAACCTCTGCTGTAGCCTGGCGAACAGGGGGGCCCAACCTCTTTTAGCCTGGAGATCAGGGGGCCCCAACCTCTGCTGTAGCCTGGAGATCGGAGGGCCCAACCTCTGCTGTCCCTTTGGGCGAAAAGGGTGGGTCCAACCTCTGCTGTAGTCGGGCAAACAGGGGGGCCCCAACCTCTGCTGTAGCCTGGCGATCAGGGGAAACCAAACCCTTGTACCCGGGCAAACAGGGGGCCCCAAACCTCTGCTGTACCCTGCAGATCGGGGGGGCCCAAAACCTCTGTGTAGCCTGGCAGATCAGGGGGGCCCAACCTCTGCTGCAGTTGGCAGATCGGAGGGCCCAACCTTGTGCAATCTGGAGATCGGGGGGGGCCCAACCTCGCTTAGCCGGGGCAGGTCGGGGGGCCAACCCGTGTACCCGGCAGAACGGAGGGTCCAAACCTCTCTGTGCTGGAAAAAGGAGGGCCCAAACCCTCTGCGTTACCCTGGAGAACAGGAGGGCCCAACCTCTGCTTAGCCCTGGCAGAAAAGGGGGGCCCCAACCTCTGCTGTAGCCTGGCAAAAAGGGGAGGGTCCAACCTCGCTGTACCCCTGGCAGGACAGGGGGGCCCAAGGACATGGTGGGGCTAAAAAAAGCAGGAGTATGATAATATTTGGGGAAACCTGTTGTATTTTTCATCCCAGACATACGGACCAAATGTTTTAAAGTGAGTGGCATTAAAAGGTGTCCAAGCTTGCGATGAATAAAAGAGGACTTGGGTATCACGGACCTTGGGTAAGTTTTTTTGGTTAAAGGGATGAGGGGAATTAGCTCAGATGGGGATTTTGATTTTGCTTTTTACCATTCCACAGTAATTTGTGCTGGTTCCCCCCTTGTTTGAGGAAAAACTTTTTGTGAAAGCTGTGGCCCAAATTCTCCCACCTGGTATATTGTGAAAAAAGGAGCCATTCCTTGAGGGCCCTTTGATCCCGGGAAGTGTGGGATGGTCCCTATGCCCCTCTTTAACCGCATGTCCCACAAAGACTAGACCAAACATAACAGTACATAGAGTGTAAACCCAAAAGGTTGTTTGTGGGGGTGGTTTTCTTTATAGGGCTTAACCCCAGACGAATGGGCAAAGATCGGGAAAGCTGAAATGTAATTTAAAGGGGGCCTTATGGAATCTGTTGGGTGTCTTTTTTCACCAAAAATGGCGTCTGTGCCTAGGAAATACCCTTTTGGGGTTTGGATTAAAACGGGTTTGGAAAAAAAGATGGCGCTGACCCACAAAACTACACAAATTCCATTCGAAACGACTAACAGGGGAGCAAAGGAGACTGATAAGAAGAACAAATAGAGATAGTTTATACATGCCACATGTTATATACGTATTGATTTGTTCATGGCACGTAAAAGATGCCTATATAACCTGCTGTTGCTTAATAAAAGACAGGAAATGCTGCCAGACCTTAGACTGTGTGGTGTGTGTTTTTCCTCCATGCAAGTGCATAAATCTGTAGACAAACATTTTGGCTACCCCCCACTTGGACATAGGAACCCCCTTACAGTTCCATCTAAATCACCATCAGAAGCGGTCTTCCTTCATGTTCATAGTAGCTAACACTTTGAAGCTTCTGCTCTGTTTTCCACCTGGCTTTACGGAGCCATCTCCAGACTTTGCAGGACTTTAACCCCGTAGTTTCTGTCAGTGTCTGGCTTCCTCAGCCTATCCACTGCAAGCTGTGACTTTATTAGGCAGCTCCTCCCTTCAGCCCTTGCCAGAACCTTGGTTTGTAAGTGCTTTCTGTCCTGACTTTCTGCTGGGTCATGTTCAGGTCCCTGCCTTAGTATTGTGTGTATCGGTTGCTCTTCCTGTCGCCATCTGGTGTTGCTGTACTCGTGTCTTGACCCCTGGTCAGCTGCCAATGGCCAGGGACTGAACTGAGGTGGTGCCTGGAGGGTATTGTGGTGTAAGCCATCCTCACCACTACAGGCTTGCAGAAGTGACCCTATAGCTGCTTAGTCACTACCCCATGGAGTAAGTCCGATCATTGGCACAATGGATCCACTACCCACTGTTGTCCTAACACATGAGATAAATATATACTTCTCCTAATGTTTAAAATAAGATAATATAAAGGCAACAAGATGGATGATGTGGTCACCAAAGGCCGACATCTTCTATTTTTCTATATAATGGTCAAAATAGTGGAAAAACCCAACCATCTGATTCCCTTGGCTCCTCTGGGCTGAACCTGACCATCTTATTCCCTTGGCTCCTCCGGGCTGAACCTTCCATCTGATTCCCTTGGCTCCTCTGGGTGAACCCGCCAATCTGATTCCCTTGGCTCCTCCGGGCTGAACCTGACCATCTGATTCCCTTGGCTCCTCTGGGTGAACCCGTCAATCTGATTCCCTTGGCTCCTCCGGGCTGAACCTGACCATCTGATTCCCTTGGCTCCTCCAGGCTGAACTCGACCATCTGATCATCTTATTCCCTTGGCTCCTCCGGCCTGAACCCAACCATCTGATTCCCTTGGCTCCTCCGAGCCTCTCCTCCTCGGTATAATGAGCGACTCACCATTCTCATTGCTCCTATAACATTACTATGGCTGCACTTGTTCCCATGATACATAACTGACCATACTGGGGGCTGAGGTTTTCCGCTGCTCAGTTCATCACTTGGAAGCTCCTGAAGCTCTTACACAGGACGCTGGATTCCTCCTATTATGGATTTTCTCTTCTCTCAGTGACTTGTTAGATAATAAAGATGATAGAAATCTAGAGAAGTTACCTCTCCAGTCACCAGGTGGAGGATCTCCAAGGTGAGGTCTAATATTCTTCTGCTCATCTCATTCCTATCCGTGTCCATCCTCGGTGGGTCATTCAGAAGAAGGAACGCTGTGTATGAGAATAGGAGAAAACTGGATGAACTGGAAGGTTCTAGTACTGCAGGGGCCTTTATGGAGAAAGGAGGGGCCCCAAATTATACAGGGGCCACATCATTTGTGACATACAGAACCTCTGGGGGCAGAGGATAAGCAGCTTCTCAGAGTCATCACCACATGGATACAGGGTATTCCCAACACATCCACAGGATATTCCATAATGTCTGATAGATGAGGGCCCCACCTCTGGGGGCTGCACTCGGCTGTGTCTGTAACTCCTATAGAAGTAAAAGGAGAAACCCCTGTACATGTATGGTCACCTCTATGATCATTCCCCACCTGGATGCAGTGGCTCCATCTCCATGAGGGTCGGGTGAGACCTCCAAGGGTGAGACCCTCGTCTATCAGACATTTATGGTGGATGCTGTGGATACATCATAAATGTCCATGTTGGGAAAACCCCTTTATGTTATAACTGATGAAGAACTTAATGCATCAGGTGAGAAGAGCAATATGAAGCCATTTCCCCAGACAGTGAGGACCTGACACACGGCTGATACTGGGGAGGGAGATTCATCACAGTGATTGGGACTGAACAGGCAGTCAGCAGTGAGTCATGAACACCCTCCCTCTTCTTCACCCCTTCCCAAATCCCCCAAACAGAGTCAGTCAGCATGGAGGAGTGTGAAGAGCGTTCCAAAAGATAGATCAAAAACTGAAAGGAACATGACCAAGTCATTCTATGCCCTGATGATGCCCAAACCTCAATCTTCAAAACACCAAAAAAGGGGAGAAAATATCTAAAACATAACTTTTAATGATAACAAGATAAAATCAGCATCGCTGAAATAGAAGAAAGCGACAAAAACGACACACAACTACAAACACTAATATGGGGTAACTAAAGGTATAAAACCCTAGATAGCCCTAAGCGACTAACAAAGCCCCTGGAAATAACAGGATGGTCGCCCCGAAAAGGACGGTCCTGTCCTGGACCTATCCCTATAATAATTACCCTAGTAGTCCCTTGCACAACAAAAATGACCCCAACATGTTTCGATCCTCTATGATATCCAAATCTCTTCAGGGGGTATATATGAAGAGGAATATACGGAAAGGTACCACAAAGATAATTAAATACAAACAAGAGAGGGTAATAATATAAATACCTGATGTATTGCAGTCATAAGGTCTAATGCGTGTGTGGTCTATAAAGACTCTATCACACCAAACTGATGTAAGTTACCTGCATGACATCTGGTATGTTTAGAACCAAAACAGCAACAGTGCTGTAAGAATAAAGACATCACACAAAAAGAACCCCTGTGCCAGTTTACAAATACTCCAATAGAAAAATATAATCAACTTTCGGTTCCGGCGCCACGATGTCTGGGAGCAGGTAGCGGAGGCTTTAACACCCCGCGCTCCCTCGCGGCTCACAGAGCGGGACCTGCAGCATGTAAACTGCGTCGGCGGGTAGCGGACGGTGCCAGGGACACAGCGGCTGTAAGCATGGAGGTGGCTGCGGCGATCCGGAGGAGCGGCAAGTACTACAGAGGCTGAGGGGGGCTGGAGCGCACATGGAGTCCGCCATCTTGGGTGCAGGGGACGGACGCTAAGATCATGTGAGGATCTCCAGAATCGACACAGCACCCTGGGCTGATGGTAGGATCCCTCCTTTAAGCCTGGGGACCATTCAGTAGGCTCCAGAGCTGCAGTCTATGGACTCTCAGCCCTAACACTGCTGAGCCTGCAGGCTAGTCTGCTCTATGTTATGGGCTACATACTGCGCACTTCATGACTGTGGTCCTCCTGAAGTTAACCCCCGCAGGCTGTGTGCCCCATATCACTATGGACAATGCCTTATTATATAATGGATCATTAACAGATTATTGAGCACTATAATACTGGCATTCTGAAAATATAACTGAAAGCAATACCACAGCTGTGACTTATTCTACCCAAATTTGCTCGCTTTCTGTGCAATATCTACTGCTTCTTCTGCCCTCCCACACTTCTAATCGCCTGTTGTTTATCTTACAAGTGTGTCCTGCAGTATAAATGTACAAATATCTGGTGAAAATGTCTGCTAAAACAAGCAGTGCACTAAAAAATCTGAAAGGTGACATGGCGCCATCTAGTGACCAACCTGAAACTGACAGTTCGCATTACTCGGAATCCTCAACCTCTGCTTTACATGAGTCTGATTGCTCGGCAGCATCACACTTTGCTATTTCAGATCTCAAACAAATCGTGCTAGAGGTGGCCAAATTGATACTGCCTGACCTACAGACTTCCTTAACTAACACCATTGGCACAACATTAAAGGAACTTCAAGGGACTGTTGCCCAACACGACGAACGACTGACGGACGCTGAGGAGCGGATTCTCAACAACGAAAAAGACATCGAAGATCTTCAGTCTCAATTACAGGAGATGGTTAAGGATAACAGGAAACTTAGTGAAAAAGTTGATGACCTGGAAAACAGGTCGCGGAGGAGCAATCTTAAGTTAATCGGGGTTCCTGAGACTATCTGCTGCTGATTTATTACACCTGTGCGAGAACGAAATACCGCAATACCTGGGTATTCTCAGAAAATGTAAGGTGGAGAGAGCCCACAGAATAGGTCCGGAGAGGAGAAAGGAGTTTGGAGGTGCGGGAAGGACATTCAGTAATAGATCCAGACTGCTATTTTGCAAATATTTGGATTTTTCCGATAAAAGCAGAAATCTGTCGGCTTTATAGAGTGAAACGTTCAGGGAGAGAACTGCATGGGACTAAAATCCTGTTATTTGCAGACTTTTCCGTGGAGGTATCATGTCGGAGGAGAGCATTCTCGGCAATCTGCTCAGAACTTTACACAACCCAAAGGAAGTTTACTTCTGTATCCTGCGACTCTGAAAGTTTTTCCAAAAAGATGGACCTCCCCTCTTTTTTTCAAGATCCCCAATCAGCAGTGGAGGGACTTGGTCTCCAGGTTGTTCTAGTTGATGGCCAAAGTCAAGGCGGGAGCTCAGGATATAACTCCATGGTCCGGCAGAATAGTGAGAAGAGGCAAAAGTTGGATACAGATAATGTTACCTGAGAGCCACCTACAACACCCAAACCCATTACGAGATACTTTCCGGGTGGCAGGCTCTATGGTTGCCTGCTGTTATAGTGTCTTTTGAATTGATAGTTGATGGTTGCCTAATGGTTAATCTATTTCAGTTTATAGTACTAGGATTACTTTGTTGTAAACCTCGACATAACAAACTGTGATGTAGTTGTTGAAACTTCTATAATAAGAATGCTAACTTGGGTCCTGCGAATGTAAAGCCTATAGAAGCTAGGTGTGAGGGTATGCCGGGGGCGGGTATAGGAATGTGAGGTGATGGTACCCAACGTCACGGAAAAAGGGAAGTCTTATAGCACTTTGTTCTTGGGAGAAGGGCTACAACCCTTCTATAGGTTAAGATGTGCATTTTGTTCTTCTGAACTTGGGCCCAGATTGTGCACAGATCGTTAATGATGACATCCACCCCACTATGATAAGAAGTAGTGTCGGACAATGATGCATGTCTAGGTTGGAAGCCATAGTTGCAGGAAAATGGAGAAACACTAGATGAGCTACTATCCTGATTATTTATAGTGAACTCGACCAAAGGTAAGTATTTAAACCAGTCTCCCTGCTGATCGGAGACAAAACACCAGAGTTTTTGCGTAACAGTTTGATTCAACCTCTCCGTTTGCCCATCAGTCTCCGGGTGGAAGGCAGAGGAGAAGGAGAGTGTGATAACCAGAGCCCTACAAAGAGCTCTCCAGAAACAGGAAACAAACTAAACTCTTCTGTCAGACACGATATTCTTGGGTAACCCGTGCAGTTTAATGATATGTTTTATATAAAGCTCTGCAAGCTTTTTGGACGAAGGTAACGCTTTTAACGGAATCAAATGGCACATCTTACTAAAACGATCTACTACCTCCCAAATAACCGTCTTGCCCTCAGAGGTAGAAAGATCGGTCATAATATCCATGGAGATGTGAGTCCATGGCCAGTCTGGTATAGGCAGAGGGCAAAGTTCACCAGAAGGGCGAGTTCTGTGAACCTTTGCCCGAGCACCGTTGTCGCAAGGCCCTCCTGTCACCTGAGAACCTATCGCATAGCTGGATGTGGGGTTCCACAACAGGGGGAAGTGATGCTGGAAGGCTCCGAGCCTGATGGGCACCCTGGGAGGTCTCCTGCTGCTGAACTCTCAGTGCCAGATCCTGGACCAACTGGGTAAGCCCCTGCATCTGCTCTACCAATACAGTCATAGGGTTCATGGTGCATGGAGAGCAGATACTGTCGGCTTATGAAACTGTCACATCAGTGGAGGTGCAGTGGGTCCTGACTGCCACCCAGCCCACTGTCCCTGCCTACTTGGCGTGCCTCCCTTGACGGCAGACCTCAACTGGACGACAAGCCCTACACTGCAAGTGCGGGGCTGCCAGGGGAAAGCAGAGTCGAACAGTCTGGGTCGCTAACGGTCGGGAACGTCAAAGCCAAAATCGGAAACCAGAAGAGTAACGGGGAACAAGCCAAGGGTCAAACAAGGGTGGTAATGCGGTACAGAAACGGAGGACAAAAACGTGGTCAAGAAGCAAGCCAAGGTCAAATACTAGGGACACAATATCATGAAGCACAGGGAAAACACAAGGGGGAACCTTTCACGGCAATGCCTGACAGAACTGAGCATGTTTAAAAGATCTGCCCGGACACCGCCCCAGCGGCTGATTTGTGCGGCATCCGAGCCCTCTGATTGTCCTGAGCGACACACCACTGTTGGGAGAGGCTGCAGAGCTGTCAATCCTGAGCTCCCAAGCAGTACCTCTCCCAAGGTGTGGGCCCAGGCCAGACGATTTAACCCTTGCTGGGCGTGGCACCATAGGAACGGAAGGCGGCCCGGCTGAACGTATCCTGACAGAGGGAAGCTGTGACCATCTCCTATTGTGAATGGTGATAAGCCATGTTATCTACACATTAGTGTCACCTTCCATTGTAATCCATCTGTAATGATAATGAGGAGACTCTTCTCTACAGAAGAGGAAGTGTCAGCCTATTATTAGGCTTAGTGACCACAGTGACACCTGCAGGAGCTCAGGATTTATCAGAATATAGAGAGGGATAGGAGAAACTAAAAACACAATATAAACAACAGGTTATTTCTGAAGAAACATTCCCTTTAAATCTCCAACATGGCCGCCACTGCCATCCTGCACCCAAAGTAATAGGCGAGATAACCCAGCTCTATCTCCTTACCTTGTGGCATAAGAGGCTGGTGATTCTCCAGATCCTCCATCATGACGTCCTTGTACAGATCCTCGTGTCCTTCTAAATACTCCCACTCCTCCATGGAGAAATAGACAGCGACCTCCTGACACCTTATAGGAACCTGACACACAAAATGATACGGTCATCACCCAGACCCCTGCAGTGGTGTTACTGTATAATGTCCCAGCATTCCCAGCAGCAGGGTCACCTCTCCAGTCAGCAGCTCCGCCATCTTGTTGGTGAGTTCTAGGATCTTCTGCTTATTGTCCCTCTCATGTATCAGTGAGTGCGGGGGAGGCTCTATGATGGGGCCTCGGCTCCATCCTCCTGACACACAGGGACAGCTGCTGGGGGCCACACAGTCACCTGACGTCGTCTTCACTACTGTGTAATCCTGTGTATGGAGAGAAATCCCTGGATCAGTGACCGATCTCCAGAAATCTAGAGACTAGAACTAATATTATTCCTGCACTGAGAGACGTCCAGGACACGTGTGGAGTTCTGAGCTGTGACTTCCCAAAGATTACTTCCTCTGGCAGAGAGGTCCACAGTCTCACCGCTCTTACAGTAAAGAATCCTCTTCTATGTTTACTCCCCCTTGTTATACAGTGGGCATGGAAAGTATTCAGACCCCTTTAAACTTTTCACTCTTTCATTGCAGCTATTTGTTAAGATCCAAAAAGTTTATTTATTGCTCATTAATGTTCACTCTGCCCCCCCATCTTGAAAGAAAAAAAACAGAAATGTAGATATTTTTGCAAATTTATTAAACAAGAAAAACTGAAATATAATGGTCATAAGTATTCAGACCCTTTGCTGTGACACTCATATTTAACTCAGGTTGGGAAAGGCACAAACCGGTCTATATAAGACCTCACAGCTCACAGTGCATGTCAGAGCACACGAGAATCATGAGGTCTCAGGAACTGCCCAAGGAGCTCAGAGACAGAATTGTGGCAAGACATAAATCTGGCCAAGGTTACAAATTTCCTTGGCTCCTCCTGGTTGAACCCGACCATCTGATTCCCTTGGCTCCTCCGGGCTGAACCCGACCATCTGATTCCCTTGGCTCCTCCGGGCTGAACCTGACCATCTGATTCCCTTGGCTCCTCCGGGCTGAACCCGACCATCTGATTCCCTTGGCTCCTCCGGGCTGAACCTGACCATCTGATTCCCTTGGCTCCTCCGGACAGAACCTGACCATCTGATACCCTTGGCTCCTCCGGGCTGAAACCGACCATCTGATTCCCTTGGCTCCCTCGGGCTGAACCCAACCATCTGATTCCCTTGGCTCCTCTGGGCTGAACCCGACCATCTGATTCCCGTGTCTCTTCCGGGCTGAACCCGACCATCTGATTCCCTTGGCTCCTCCGGGCTGAACCCGACCATCTGATTCCCTTGGTTCCTCCGGGCTTAACCCGACCATCTGATTGCCTTGGCTCCTCCAGGCTGATCCCGACCATCTGATTGGCTTGGCTCCTCTGGGCTGAACCCGACCATCTGTTTCCCTTGGCTCCTCTGGGCTGAACCCGACCATCTGATTGCCTTGGCTCCTCCGGGCTGAACCCAACCATCTGATTCCTTTGGCTCCTCTCCTCCTGGGTATAATGGGCTACTCACAATTCTCATTACTCCTATAACATTACTATGGCTACACTGGTTCCCATGATACATAATTGACCATACTGGGGGCTGAGGCTTCCCGATGCTCAGTTCATCACTTGGAAGCTCCTGAAGCTCTTACACAAGATGCTGGATTCCTCCTAATATGGATTTTCTCTTCTATCATTGACTTGTTAGATAATAAAGATGATAGAAATCTAGAGAAGTTTACCTCTCCAGTCACCAGGTGGAGGATCTCCAAGGTAAAGTCTAATATTCTTCTGCTGATCTCATTCCTGTCCGTGTCCATCCTTGGTGGGTCACTAAGGAGAAGGAACGCTGTGTATGAGAATAGGAGAAACCTGGATGAACTGGAAGGTTCTAGTACTGCAGGTGGCTTTATGGAAATAGGAGGGGCCCAAGTCCTACAGGGGCCAAATCATGTGTGACACAGAAAAGCGAGTGTGAAAGTGGCAATAGTGTGTGAGGACTGTGAGGATGTTGAGAAGGGGGGGTGGGTGGGGAGTCCTTGTGGGAGGAAATACATAGGGGAGAGATGGGGGAGGAACAATGAGAATTGTTTTTGGTGTAACCTGCAGACCCTCTTACATCACTGAGGAGATAGAGGGTCAGCTGTATGGACACATGGAGCGGCAGCACAGGCGGGTACAGGAGGGATCATGGGAGATTTTATCTATCCAGATACTGATTGGGGTCCGGGTTCTGCTTTAGATGCAAAGAGGAGGAAGTTCCCCAATTGCTGCAGGATAATTTTGTGTCCAGTTCGTGGACGATCCCACTAGAATTGAGGCTCTTTTGTACCTGGTTGTTCCTTACACAGCAGGACTTGTTGGAATGCAGGGCCATTTTCTGGGTGGGTGGGGGCACCGCTCAGCTTAAGAGTCTGGGGTGCAGCCCGGGGTCCTATGGATGCCGGCCGACCATTGTGGTCACCATCTTTCTCAGCACAGCCATTTTAATATAGCCGCGTAGAATTATCAGCTGCTTCTCCAGGGAGGCGGTGGGGATGGTTTATCCCCGTCCCTGTCTTCACAATCACTACATATACTGCGTTCAATAAGCACTGTGTATACAGCACACGGGGCGGCTGATCGCAGGCCCTAAACCCCTCCGCAACGGGGTCCCCGGGCCAGAAACCTATGAACGGGGTGGTAACATAATTTGTGGTGGTTAAATTGGTCTGGGGGGGGTATTATTATCATATGTGGTGTGAGTGGTATGGGGGGGGGGGGGGGGGGGGGGGGCGGGGGGGGGGGCGGAATGTACACAGTGGAGTTTAATTGTTACGGGGTGGAGAAGGGTGCCCTGTCTAAATTCACCCTAAAAATCACCTACAGTGCCCAGGACCCCCTGCTGCAGAGCATCACCCAGCAGTGCATCAGAGTTCCCCGCCGCAGCATCCCCCAGAGTGCCCACAGCCCCCAGACCTCCTCCCGAGCATCACCACAAGCCCCACACAGCCCTCTCCCGCAGAGCATCACCCAGCAAACACACACAGCCCCCCGAACTCCTGCAACATCACCCGCAGGCAACACCCCCCCAGCCCTCCTGCAGAGCATCACCCAGCAAGCACACACACCCCCAACCTCTTGCAGAGCATCACCCAGCAGTGCCCACGCCCAAAACCTCCCTGCAGAGCATCACCCAGCATGCACACACACCCCCCAACCTCCTGCAGAGCATCCCCAGCCAGACACACAGCCCCCCCCCTGCGGGCATCACCCAGCAGTGCACACACACCCCCAGACCTCCTGCAAAGCACCCCCAAACAACACACCAGCCCCCAAAACCTCCTGCAGAGCATCCCCACAGTGCACACACAGCCCCCAACCTCCTGCAGAGCATCACCCGCATGAAACACACACCCCCCAGACCCCCTGCGAGCATCACCAGCATGCACACACAGCCCCCACCCCTCCTCCCCGGCCCCAGCAAGACACACAGCCCTCTCCGCAAGCATCACCCCGCAAACACACACACCCCCCGACCTCCTGCAGAGCATCCCCAGCAGTGCACACACAGCCCCCCAGACCTCCTGCAGGTCACCCCGCAAGCCACCACCCCCAGACTCCCTGCAAGCATCACCCAGCAGTGCACACACACCCCAAAACCCCCCTGCGAGCATACCCACAGGGGCATCACCCCCCAGCCCCTCCTGCAAAGCATCCCCACAGTGCACACACACCCCCGCCTCCGCAAGCATCCCCAAAACACGACACACAGCCCCCAAAACTTCCCTGCAGGCATCACCCAGTAGCGTACACACGACCCCATACCTCCCTGAAGCATCCCAGAGCACCACACCCCAAAACCTCCTGCAACATCCCCAGGCACACCAGCCCCCCAGACCCCCGGGGCCCCCCCCCCCAAACCCCGCGAGCAAACACAGCCCCCAGCCTCCTGCAGGCACCCCCAGCAGGCCCCAAGCCCCCAACCTCCTCGAGCTCACCCACTGAAACACAGCCCCCCCTTTGCAGCATCACCCAGCAGGGCAACACAGCCCCCGCCCTCCTCAGGCATACCCAAAAATGCACACACAGCCCCCAGCCCTCCGCAGAGATCCCCCAGCAGTGCGGGACACACCCCCAGACCTCCTGCAGACATCCCCAAGCAGTGAACACACCCCCCAGACCCCTGCAGAGCATCACCCAGCAGTGCACACACACCCCCCAGACCTTGCAGAGCATCCCCCAGCGTGCAACACACCCCCCCAACCTCCGAAAGGCATCCCCAGCAGTGCAAAACAGCCCCAACCCCTCCTGCAGGCATCACCCCATGCACACACACCCCCAGACCTCCTGCAGAGCACACCCACAGTGCACACACAGCCCCCAGACCTCTAAGCATCACCCCAGTGCAACACAGCCCCAACCTCCTGCAGGCATCACCCGCATGCCCCCGGCCCCCAACCTCCTGCAGAACTCACCAGCAGGCACCCCCCCCAGACCCTCCTGCAGAGCATCCCCCAGCGTGCACCACACCCCCCAACCCCCTGCAGAGCATCACCCAGCGTCACACACGCCCCCAACCTCCTGCAGAGCTCACCCAGCAGGCCCACACACCCCCCAAACCTCCTGCAGAGCATCAACCAGAAGTGCAATTCCCTCCTATACCTCATATGGGGAAATTCCCTGCTAAAATTGCCTATGCCTCCCTAGGGGGACTTTAAACCTCCTATTGGGGACATATACCTCCTTACATGCTATGGGGCATATACCTGCCTATAGGGGACATAACCTCCCAAACTCTAGGGGAAATTACCTGCCTAGTAATTTTATTGTATCTTTCTTACTTTAAAAACTCACCAGTACCGTGCATTTCTCCCCCGGGGCTTATTTCCGTCAAAAATTTTCCCAGTTTTTTGGGCAATAAGATCCCCTTAAACTCGGGTGCTTATACTCGAGTATATACGGTATTTGCTTTGGTTTCCTGCAGCATCTACCTATGCTCAGCATTAATCATGTCATACACACATATATTATTATTAGGAGCAGGACTCCTGGCATAATCATCTGCAAGATTCCTGAGAGGCGCCACAAAGGCCTCTGAACCAATTTGCTGGTTTTTGAATGAAAGAATCACCCCCCTGGTTTTTTACTTGCGCTTCCTAACCCTCATCGCTCATTACTGGAATTTTTTTTAAAGGGGTTGCCATAGAAGATCATAGTTAAAATTTTAGGAACCCAAAAAAACCCGAGAAAATTTTAGACCATGTAAGATGTCGGTCCCATGCAAATTACATACAGAGAACACAGCTTTATGTGCAGTCCAACATAAGAAATTTTTTCGACAAAGGTCCTTCCAAATTAAAACAACAAGAACAAGTGTATTGGCATCCCACTAAAAAAAAAAACTTTGGGCAGATGCACAGTCCCCCGTAAACCACCGGGGACAGGGGGCGTCCCCGTGTAATAGGGTGTATATTCGAACACGGTTCTTATAGTGTGATAGAGAAATTTATCTTATGCCTTTTAATATACTTGTTTCCCGCATAAGAATCCAAAAAATTGGGGATTCTGCCGTTAATAGGGATGCTCTGACCCGTATAAAGAGGGGGCTTTACCTTTTAAAAGCGAGCCTCCGCTGGGGGCCCGGACAAATGGGGCCTAGCACCCTTTTGTTCATCGGGATTTTTGGGGACATTCAGTCCGAAAAAGGGGGTCCCCGTTCACCCGTGTGTGCAAAAACTTGCATTGGGAAAATCGGGGAACGCAAACTAAGTATCTTTCTATTCTATATAAATTTTTTTTTCCCTTTTTTATGTAATAAAACCTTTAATTTTTTTTATGCATTCTGCCTAATTGTAAAATTTATTTTTCCGCAAAAACAATCAAACAAATTCAATTGGGGGGCGCGGTGGGGTTTTTCGCTACAAAGAATTATTACAATTTTTTTTTTGGGGATAGCAAATTTTTATCTTGCTGAGATTTAGTTTTGGGTAATGAAACAATCGAGTCCGCCCCGGGGGGTACTAAGTGAATAAACACTCAAAATTCCCATTTGATTGCGTCACCATTTCGACGGACAACCCCCGTCGGTCGGGGTGACCTTGATTGTATCTTTAAAGGCTGAAAACCACAGCAGAAAAGGGAAATGGGCTGCCAGATGGGGCCATTTTAGATACAGTCTTGAAACAGAGCAGGGGTTATATTTAAAGAGAAAAAA
>JAODAL010042527.1:0-34718 GCA_025379985.1 Phyllomedusa bahiana | reverse complement strand
GTACGTTTAAAAATGGCCATCTCTGGTTTTAAGCCGTCTTCACTCGCGCCTTTACGGATACGAATCAGGTTGTATGCTCCCCATAAATCCAACTTGGAAAAAAAATTTGTGCCACGCAGGCGATCGAACAGCTTCCAAGTCAGAAGCAGGGGGTATCGATTTTTTATAGTAATTTTGTTACGTCCTCGATAATCGATACAGGGTCGGAGAGTACTATCTTTCTTTTCAACAAAGAAGAAGCCGGCCCCCGCAGGCGAGAAAGACGCGTATGAAGCCTTTACGGAGATTCTCCTGAATATACTCCTGATACAGCCTGGGCCTGCTCAGTCTTCCACGATCGAACGCGTTGGATTCAAGGTTTGATCAGAATTAATTTTTTATTGACTTACAGTGCCTTTTAAAGGTTTTAGGCGTGTCCATTAAAACAAGCGGTTACATCAAAATCCAATCAATGATACAGCGTCATTATGAACCGACCAATAAGGATTTATAAGGTGTGCCTTGCATTACTATTAATTAGGTTCATTACAATATTTTATAATATGCTGACGACTCATGACATGTTATAATGATTAATTTGAAATAACAATTCACATAGATACAATTCCTGCATCTGGGACATTTTGGGTCACTCTGACACTAAAATCTGTGGTTATACAAACAGTATGCCTTCTAAAGTCAATAGCGTGATGTTCTAACTGAATAACATGTTTTTATACTGAAGAGTCAGCTTTTACAAACTGTCAGAATTAATGAATTTGACTTAGTATAGCTAGTTAAAATGGCTGACAATTCTTAAAATGGATGCCTTAATTATCAACTTATATAGCAGTTACAATTTCCACAACACTCCGACATAGCCTTAGTCTCCGGGACAGAAAGAGGATAGACTCTGCCTCGGGGAGGAGTACTACCGGGTTGCAGGTCAATAGGACAGTCGAACGGCCGGTGCGGTGGCAGAGTTTCGGCTGTCTTTCGGAAAAGACATCGGCAATCCTGGAACGGAGTGGGCAGACCCGGCAGAGGCTTCGTAGACTTTACAGAGGCGGGCCGTAGAGCAGAATGGAGTACCGGAAGGCATTGCGAGTGGCACGCGGGGCCCCAATGGATAATCTCGCCCATGTTCCAGTCCAAGGTTGGAGCATGGTCTTGCAACCAAGGAAGGCCCAGGAGGATTTCCAAAGAGGAGCGAGGCAGAACAAGAAGTTTCAGAGTCTCCTTGTGTAGGGCACCTATCTAGCAGAACCGAATAGCGTCCTTTAGGCATTCGCCACTGACGGAGGAGACGAACATGGGTTTCTACAGAGGGGTCACCGGGAGACGAAATTTGGAGACCAGAGCTTGGCTGACAAAATTTCCAGCGGACCCCGAATCAAGGAAGGCAGGAGCTTGAAAGGTGCTGTCCGGCGAAATTCCACAGAGTACGGGCATGGTCAGATGGGAGGAAGCCACACTGACACCTAGGGATGCCTCTCCTGCGAGCCCTAGGTGCGAGAGTTTCCCGGGCGCACCGGACAGTCCACAATGAAGTGGCCAGAACCACCACAGTAGAAGCATAGCTGCCTCAGACGACCCTGCGAGCGTTCTTCCTGGGTCAGGTGGGCTTTCTTGACCTGCATGAGTTCGTCCTCGGGAACCAATGGCGGAGGAAGTGGTGGTCGTTGGCACACGGGAGCCAGACGAGGTAGCCGGCATGGTCGGGCGATCTCCCGTTGGTGGCGGAGCTCTTGTTGTCTATTGGCGAACCGAATATCAATTCGGGTAGCTAACCGAATCAGGTCGTCCAGAGCAGATGGCAAGTCCCCACCAGCGAGTTCTTCTTTAATACGCCCCGAAAGGCCTTGCCAAAAGGTCGCCACCAAAGCCTCATTATTCCAGTCCAGCTCAGAGGCTAGGGTGCGGAACTGCATGGAGTAGTGACCCACAGTGGAGTCGCCCTGACGGAGACGGAGCAGAGCTGCGGCAGCGGAGGAGGTGCGGCCAGGTTCCTTGAAGATGGTGCAGAACCCCTGGAGGTAGGTTTGTAGATTTGCCGTCAATGGATCTCCTCTGTCCCAAAGTGGAGTGACCCAGGCCAGCGCTTCGCCCGTAAGAAGGCTAATTATGAAGGACACCTTAGCCCGCTCGGTAGGGAATTGATGCCCCAACATCTCAATGTGGATGGAGCATTGACTGATGAAGCCTCTGCACTTCTTCAGGTCTCCATCATAGCATGAGGGAAGGGGCAGATGCAGAGATGATCCCGGTGCAAGAGCAGGTGGCGCCAGGGCTGCAGGAGCAACTGGTGCTGGCGTGGAGGCGGCAGCCGCAGGCGGAGGTAGACGGGTCGCAAGGTTCTGCATCATGGCTGCGAGCTGGTCAATACGCGGTCACTGCCGAGCGTTGGCCGTCGTGACGTCCCGGAGTTCGGGCAGAGGTACCCTGGCGGAATCCATTGCCAGTTTGTACTGTAATGGTTCGGTGGACTCGATGGACCACCGCAAGCGATGATAGTTAAGCCACGCCAGAGAGCGGAGGTCGCAGGGAAGGGGGGGGGGGGGGGGCGACGGCACCCGTGCCAGCCCCCATGACACATAACATGTATCAATTTGCTATAGCTGGTGAGGATTTTGATCCCATAGGTACCCCTACCTGTTGTAAATAATATGTGTTGTCAAATCGAAAATAATTATTTTTTAGCAAAAATTCTATACTCTCAATAAGGAACAACTTCAATTCTTCATATGTACTGAACTTATTTAGATGGTACTCTACAGCTGACAATACCAGATGTTGGGGAATATTGGAATATAAATTCACCACATCTAACGTAAGCCATGTATAATTAGATGACCAAGCAACATTCTAAAAGGTTTGTAATACAGAAGTGCTATCCCTTAGGTACCCTGGCCTTGTCTGTACCAATGGTTGCAGATATTTATCCACAAAATTGCTTAGACTTTCCATAAGCTTGTTATTACTGGAGATGATAGGTCTCAAACTGGGTGGAAATTGATTTTTATGTAGTTTTGGTACACCATAAAATATAGGGGGACCTGTGGATTTTCAATTTCCAAATATTTATGTTGTTTAGCATTTAAGACACCCAGTTTGAGGCCTCCATCAAGAAGCCTAAGGAATTTTTTCTGAATACCCAACGTAGGATTTTCTTTAAGTTTTCGGTAAATATTCTTATTACTAAGAATTTCCATGCATAAATTAGAGTATAAAGATGCATCTAGTATCATAGTTTTTCCTCCTTTGTCTGCTTTCCTAATGACAAGATTTTTATTTTCTTTCAGCTCTTTTAATGCTTTCCTTTCTAGTTTCTTATATTATACCTTCTTTTTTATTATTATTTTTTTCCACTAATTTTTTTAGATCTCTCTCCATAGTCATCTGGAAAGCATCCATAGCATACGAGATTTGATTGGATAAAAAGCAGGATTACCATAATCCAATTGAACATCACTGCTCCCTATACATTCATGCTCATTCTCACCCTGTAATTCCCTTAACACCAAGAGTGCTTGTTGCTCATTGAATAACATAGTTTCATATTCATTCTGTAGTGAAACTTGTTTTGGTTTGATATTTTCCATATATTGTTCATGGATTTCTCCTTTCTTTTGTTTTTCAAAAAACTTCTTTTCCGTAAGAGATCTTACAAATTTATTTACATCTAACATGGTGTCAAATAATTTCAAGTCTTGAGTTGGAACAAAATTTAGTCCTTTACTTAATACTGTGTATTGTGCTTCTGTAGGAATATAGGGAGTAAGACATACGATGCTGTTATCAAAATCCTCTTGATCATCTATTTTTTCTTTGTCTGCGTTTTTGTTTTTCGTTTGGTGCTTCATTCTCCCCGTTTTTTGGGTGTGCAGCTGTAGACATATCTCTTTCCTTCTCTTGTTTATTTTGCTCCTTTTTACTATAATGTCTAGTTCTGGAACTATTTCTTTCCACAGATGCATATTCCGATTCTGAGGTTCCTGGTTCTGTGTGTTCGATATCTGAAAAGTAGGAAAGAGGGACACTTGTACCACGAGTGAAATTAGGAGTTCCCGTGGCGCTTTCAGGGGCAAAAACAATTCAAAGAAAAGCCAACTTGAGCATCAAGCTGGTATATTAAAGTAAATATAAAACAGGAAAGCTATGCGTTTCGCAGGGACTCTACCCTGCTTCCTCAGGCACATCAGGCATGCGTAGCTTTCCTGTTTTATATTTACCTTAATAAACCAGCTTGATGCTCAAGTTGGCTTTTCTTTTAATTGTTTTTGCCCCCGAAAGCACCATGGGAACTCCTAATTTCACTCGTGTTACGAGTGTCCTTCTTTCCTACTACTGCTGCCGGAGTCTGCTGGGCTGCGAGATTGGAGGTTTCCTGAGCTGCTCGGAGAGGGCGAGGTGAAGTGGATCAGCTGTGGGCTTTTAAATTTGAGCTTTAATGTGAGCTGTACCATACCTGTACAGCTTTAAAAGGTGAGCGGGATTCCAAGTAGTTTAAAGTCGCACCCTGTGTTGTAAAGCTGTAACGCACATTGCGCTGTGTGTCTGCTCTTCTGTCCCTGAGGAACTTCGTTGGAGGAGCCCGGGATATTTGAAAACGATATCTGAAAAGCTTACTTCTTTCTTTGATCCATTTCTTTTCCTGTTTCTATTAGTTCTATAGAAAGTTCTTGATTGCCTATATTGGTGATCTATTTTCCATGTGTAAACTTTATCTTGCTCATAATCCTCCAGGTCCCTCTGATATTTTTGCTTTTTTGTATCCATAATGAGTGTTTCAATTTTAGCGATATTACTCTTTATGTTATCCTGTAACCTCTTGTACTCAGGATCCTCATTATAGATAGACAGTTGTAGATTTATAGTTTTAATTTGTTCCTGTACTTCTTGTAATTTTTCACTTTCAAAATCTATGATGTGTTTAATAAGATTGGTAGAGCAGTACGTGAGAATCTGATTCCACTTTGCAATGAATTCCTGTGTATAAATGAAAGTTGGCATCTTTCATATATGCAAGCCCCATGGTATAATGTTCTTGGTTAAATAGGTGCTCAATGAGTTGATACTTTTTCCAACTTTTTCATAAGGTTCCGCAATTCACCATTGTCTTGTACTGAGTTACTTAGCGTACCGAAGACCTGTGCAAGTTTAGTTTCTCTATCTGCAGTAGACATACATGCATATATTGAACACATTATATATGTAAGCACATTAATATTATAAGTCTCTCTGTATTGGTTATATTATAACAATCATTTGTGGGGCGCCAATTAAGGTGTATTTATTAACTTTCTAGCCGATAAGCAGCTTTAGGATCTTTAGTAGACTGATATATATAATACAAAAAAGCAATTACAGATCCTGGCTGACCTTGATTGCAGAGTTACACACCTGGCTCACCCCTCTGCAGCTTCAGTTGCTAACTTGCACGTCTGCACGGATCTTTGTCCTCCGGACACAATATACAGAAATAGCGAAACAAAGCATTCATTGATCCAGCTGTACGTTAAAAGGCAGTAATATTCTTTATTGAATTTCCAATACAGAGGGTAAAATCGTGGTAGAAACCAACGCGTTTCGGGCTTAAACAAATCACCCTTGTTCACGGTCACAATGATAGATGCAAACACTGACATTAAATAGGGAAGGTTTGGATGCCTTCATTAATCACTGCATTCGGATCAATACCCGGCTGTCTGAACGACGACAAGAAAAATGGGCTGCTTTGAACTATGATACCATGCAGGCCCTGTCTGTTCCTGTCTCTTTTCCCAAGGAACCCCAGGGAACAACTCACAGAGAATCAGGAAGTGAACATATGCAAGTAGATTCTATATTAAGACGTGAGAGCGTCGACAGAAGAGAGCAATGGCTTCGAGAAAGTTTATGCTTCTACTGTGGGAAGTCTGACCACTTCCTTATCAACTGCCCTAGCCGTCCACGGATATTGGTGGCAGCCATTATGGATCCTAACTGTTCAGATGGAGAATCCATTGTTTCAGAGAGAGAATCATCCGAGAAAGCAGTTATCCATTCCATCTCATCAGTGGCGCCTCATATTAAGAAAGAGAACAAAGACTCTCATTGCTTCCTTCCTATTAAATTCCTGGCTAACTCTCAGTGGGTATCCACCTCGGCTATGGTGGACTCTGGGGCAAGTGGTCATTTCATGGACATGTCCTTTGCTCGAAAACATGGGGTTAAAATCCAGAAAAGACTCTCACCTGTGGTAATGGAGACTGTAGATGGATCTCCACTGAGCTCAGGGTCAGTGGATCAAGAGACGGAACCACTTGAAGTCATTATGACTTCCCAACACCATGAAGTACTGTCATTTCTATTGATCTCTTCTACACACTTTCCTGTCATCCTGGGTCTCCCCTGGTTGCAAGCACAGAATCTAGTGATTAACTGGGAAACCAAGGAGATAAGCTTCCCAGCGGGGGATGGCCGTTCAACAGCTCACTCCGAACAAGGCCCTGAAGACCCAGCTCAAGACAATAAGTTAATAGAGCTACCGTCAGTATACAAGGAATTTGCAGATGTCTGCAGCAAACAGAATGCAGACAAGCTTCCCCCACACCGACCCTATGATTGCCCCATAGAATTGCTTCCGGGTGCACCTATACCTTTTGGAAACATCTACCCTTTGGCAGGTCATGATTTAAAAGCCCTCGAGGATTACATAGAAGAAAATCTGGCGAAGGGGTTCATCCGCCTATCTTCCTCACCAGCGGGGGCTCCCATATTCTTTGTTAAAAAGAAGGATGTATGGATTATAGAGAACTAAATAAAATTACCATCAAGAACCGTTATCCTCTACCACTGATCCCTGACCTTCTGGCAAGAGTGCGCAACGCTAAATTCTTTTCCAACTTAGACCTACGACGCGCCTATAACTTGGTCCGTATCAGATCTGGGGATGAATGGAACACAGCTTTTAGGTCACATTATGGGCATTTTGAATATTGCATTATGCCTTTTGTCCTTTGTAATGCCCCAGCCACCTTTCAACATCTCATTAACGACATCTTCAGAGACCTCCTGGACCAGTTCATAGTCATCTACCTGGACGATATTTTAATTTTCTCCAACTCAATGGAAGAACACCATAGACATGTGAAACTTGTTCTAGAACGTCTGAGAGAAAACCATCTCTACATCAAGATTGAAAAATGTGAATTTCATCAGACCGAGATCCAATTCCTTGGCTATGTTATTTCACCTCATGGTCTACAAATGGACTCTAGCAAGATTAAAGCAATAGTAGACTGGCCTACCCCTAGAAACATAAAAGATGTTCAATGTTTCATAGGTTTTGCCAACTTCTATAGACGCTTCATTAAGAATTTCTCAGAAATAATTTCTCCTATTACACAGTTGACTAAGAACAATAATGCTTTGATTTGTCTCCCCAAGCACAAGAATCCTTCTCTCTCCTAAAAGCTAAGTCCAGTACAGCCCCTGTATTAGTTCATCCTGACCCAGTACTCGTCTTCATTGTGGAAGTGGATGCGTCAGACTGTGCTGTTGGGGCTGTTCTATCTCAGAGAACAGGGGACAAGAGTTTATTACATCCTTGTGCTTTTTTCTCCAGACGTCTAACATCTGCTGAGAGGAATTATAATGTGGGGAATAAAGAACTATTAGCTATTGTTGCAGCCTTTAAGGAATGGAGACACCCTTCAGGGAACCTCACAACAAATAATTGTTCTAACTGATCACTGCCAAGCTCGTTGAGTTCCTCAATCAATTTAATTTTGTAATCTCATACAGGCCCGGATCCCGTAATGGCAAGGCGGATGCTTTATCAAGAATTTTTTCCAATGATTCCACTTCTACTATTCCGCTCAAAACCATTGTTCCTGAGTCTACTGTTGTGGTGGTAATCTATAATAAAGACTTGCTTAAAGAGATAAGAGAGGCCTATGGCACCGACTCCTTGTTGTCCCAACCACCCGATATGTGCATTTAGTCCTCAAGAACAAGATATGGACCCGTGGGCAGCAGCTATACATACCCGAAAAAGTAAGACTGAAGATCCTGAGACTAGCCCATGATTCTAAGATTTCTGGGCACAAAGGAGTGCAGAAGAGACAGTAATTTCTATCCCAATTATTTTGGTGGCCTAATTATTTACAGTAGGGGTCCTCAATTCCATTCCTCAAGGCCCACCAACAGATCATGTTTTCTGGCTTTCCTTAGCATTGCACAGGTGATTGAATTATTGTCAGTGCATTCTGTGGGAGATCCTGAAAACATGACCTGTTGGTGGGGCGTGAGGACTGGAGTTGGGGAGCCCTGATTTACAGGATGTAAGGAAGTATGTGACATCATGTGACGTATGTGCTCGATACAAGACCCTACGTTCTCCACCCAGGGGTTTGTTACAGCCTTTACCAGTTCCCTCTCGTCCCTGGGGTTCTATTTCCATGGACTTTATCGTAGACCTGCCTACCTCTAAAGGGAAAAATACTATTCTCGTAGTAGTTGACCGGCTCACCAAGGCTGCACATTTCATCACATGGGATACCATCCAAATATTCTTCCTAAATTCCCTGCTTTTCCACATACTCCAGCTGCCGTGGAAAGGATCTCTGCACTACAGCAAAATTTACAACTACTGAAGGAGACACTAGAGTGGGCTCAAGAAAATTACAAGAAGATGGCAGATAAACGTCGTAAGCCAGCACCAACTTTTAAAGTGGGGGATAAGGTATGGCTTTCCACCAGAAATTTGAAACTTAGAGTTCCTTCACCAAAACTGGGACAGAAGTTTGTTGGGCCATATAAGATCATCAAAATAATCAGTCCAGTAGCTGTTCGGCTCAAACTCCCACCATCTATGAAGATCCATCCTGTGTTTCATGTGTCTCTACTAAAGCCTGCTCTGCCCAACCCCTTTCCGGGATGTGTTCCTCCTCCACCTGATACAGTGGAGATTGATGGGCAAGAACAGTTTGTTGTGGAACCATCTACAATACCTCATTAAGTGGCAAGGTTATGGGTCTGAAGAAAATTTGCGGGAACCTGTGAGTAACATCAATGCTCCTCGACTGATAAAAAAAATGTCATCAAAGACATCCAGAGAGACCGAGTCAGGTATCATCCAGAGGCCGCTGTTGAGGTGGGAGTAATGTCAGGAATCTCCTGCTATACCATGGAATTTACTGTGTTTGCCCTTAAGTTTGCCCTCAGTCAAGATGGTGGATTGTGTCTCAGCTGGTTGCCATCTTGTTTCCTGTTCCTGTTCCTATATAAACTCCTCAAGCCTGCTGCTCACTGCTTGAGTATTGTGTCCTAGCTCCTGCTTAGCTTACAGTCCTCTCGCCTAGAAACTCACCTTCCAGTCTGTTCCTCTCCTCGCAGTTCACCCTGCAAACCCCGAGACACCTGCTGACCGCTTGTCAGTCTCCTGCTACTCCTCGCCTTGGATCCTTGCCTTCTCTCCTGCTGCTTCCAGATCAAGTGTCCAGTGCCTCCCTGTGTTTTGTGTCTTAGCCCCAGCAATATCGTAACACACCAGTATCGTAACAGAGGCGGTCCTCAACATGTCGAACCCTCGCATGAAATTGTGAAGGACCCTGATGCTGACCAGGCAGGCGCATTTGAAGTGGAACAAAACCCCTGATGCGTAGGATCGTCATTAGGGGTGGCAGGAGCTATATGAAGACCTTTGGTGCAGCTGCGAGGCCGAACAGTAGAGTTCTGAACAGAAAAATGTCGAGAGCCTACTGTGGAAACGCAGGAACCGCTGGTAGACCTGGGACATAGGGACATGCCGAAAAGCAACCTGATGTCTAAAGCAGACCAGACAGAAAAGTTCTCTGTGCTGCTGAGAGGCTACCGTTGACCGGAGCGACTCCAAGTGGAAACCGGGCCCATACGCATACTGGTTGAGCTCTTTAAGGGCCAACATTGGCCCTACTGAGCTGCCCTTTATGGGAACCCTAAAGAGGCTTGAATAAAAACCTTGAAAGAACGCTCAGAATCGGAGGCCGGCACAATCACTCCGACGCCCGAGCCAGAGCTGCGGGCGCGGAGGCAGCTGCAACCATGCTGAGAGAGCCAAACAAAGTGAATCCTGAAGTGGCGACCTCGCAAACCCAGGCATCGCTGACCTGAACCTGCCAGATCTCCTGGAAGTGGAGGAAATGCCCACACCCCGAAACCAATTTTCAGGTGGGGGCCAGCTCCTGAGACCAAGTGCTGGTTGGGTAAAAGTTGCTTGCACGTTCTGCGAGACCGTCACGTGAATGCCGCTGCATTGGCTGGCCCTGAGGGGGGAGCATACTACGACCCTCTGTGACCTCCCAAAAAATGCTTACCGCAAGCAAGCGGAAGCGCAACCTATAACTCCTTGGAGGCTGCAACCCACCACAAAAAATTCTAGCTCCAGGAAACGGCGAACGATCACTGCATTGGCCGACACTCTAGCCATAAAATGGGTTGACACCAGTGAGACTTCACTGGGACCGCAGAACTTCTGAAAACTGGGAAGCAAGATTCCACAACTCCCTTGTGGAAGCTCCAGCCGATAGCCGCTGCTGCAGCTGCTACGACCCACCCATGCAAGCTGAACTGCGAAGAAGCAAGCGCAGGTCACAGGGCTGCCCCGGCCGCCCCCAAGGCGAACTTACAACAACCCGTGAGGTCTCCTCTCTGTGCCGTCACCAAGGACCACCGCGTATGAGACAGGAATGAGCATAGACTACTTGAGCCGGGTGACTAGGGGGTCCCTTGATGGGACCACCAACCACTATGACTCTGATCCTCCATCAAAGGGCAAAGAGACTTAAGCCATCTGGTAGGAAACAAATGCCTGACCGGATGTTTTCACTTCCTGGCAATTAGCTCCTCAATTTAAGGCATGTAGGGAACAACAAACGCAGTCGCCTGCCGCCCTTAAGGGAGACCTCTCCCTGAGAGGCTGAGACATCCTTATCCTTAACATGAAAGGAGTCTCTGACAGCTCTGATAAGGGCTTGAAGTGCTGCTGTCATCCTATCAACCCTGTCTGGCCCAGAGCCAGAAACAGGGGAATCTCAAACAGAGGCCATATCCAGGCCTGGAACTTTCCTGGCTAAGGGCTTGGACCGCTGCTGCTGCATCATCATCTCTGTCTGGCTCAGAGTCAGAATCAGAGGAGTTCCCACTTGAATAAGCCGTATCGAGGCATTGAGCTTCTTTCTCCGACCACCGTCTGATGGGAGAGAGCTCAGGTGATAACGAAGCAGAGAGAACTATAACACTCATACGCGAACACTCCGTACGGGCTGCGTCGGGCGCTGAACCCTGAGAGGTGCAAGGCTGGGCAGCGAACAGCGACGGCATGCGCTCTATGGGCGAAACCATAACCTGGGGCACCCTGGACAGAATGCCCACCGCTAGTGAAAGAGAGACATGACCCATTATGGGGCCACTGACCCCTGACAAGGGATGTCGGGCCCCGCGGTGGCCAGCAGAGGAGCAGCGCAAAGGGCACAAAGTGTACTGGGGCTAGCCAACAAGAATATTCTGTGGCAGCGGCGCAGGCGACGTAAGTCGCCACTGTTTTGGGCCGGGCGGCTTTAACCCAGCATCCTTGAAACAGACATGGCTGCACCGTGCGGGGCAGGGATGGATGGCCCACTGGAGGCCAACTTACCATCCAAGGATGCTGTATCCTCCTCGGTAACCAGAAGAGCAGCACGCCATCAGGACGCGAACGCCGGAAAAACACAGACCCGGGCTGCTGGAGGTCCTGCCCCATCCTGAGAGGGACGTGGACCCATTTGGAGCCACCCCGGGGCGGCACCGGCCCAGGAAAGGCGCAGCCTAGGCCTCCAGAAGCCGCGGCCTAAATTCGGACTCGCGGCCGCGGCCCGCACATGACCCGCGGTGTGGCCGGAACGCTGCAACAGCGGGTGAGTACTACCCGCAGCCCCTGGGGAGACCTGACCTGTCCCCCCCATCAGGGATTAGACCTGAAGGGGCGGTCCTGCAGAGAAAACGCAAGGTTGCCAGAACGCCGCGCAGCGTTCAACATGGCCGGTGGGCGACAGGGTGCGAGCGGCGCTGGAGAGGCCCCATGAGAACCCTCCCAGGGTCCCCCCAACATGCCGGTGCTCGGACACAAATTGCTCTGCAGCAGGCGACTGCGCCCCGTGGAACACGTGAGCGAGCAGTGGGGCACCAGACCAGGACGGGTCTTGTACCCCACTAGGGTACCTATGGCCCGGCCGAGGCCAACAGCGGGGGTCAAGAAGCCCAAGCTGGAGCTTCGACCCAGGGAACTGCCCTGCGCCAACGCACGGTTGCTGTGCCCGGGGGAACACCCTTCTCCCGGGTGCATCCCTTTGCTGCCCAGCACCCCACTCAAAAAAAGCTAAAAGCTGCTGGGGGGCTACAGGAAAACGGCATTCCTGCGGCCCGGCCAACTATAAAAAGAAAGTGGAAAAACCCCCGACTTACCAATCCGATGTCTTCAGGCGTCACGGCATCACCCCTTAGGTACCATGCACCTAGCGGTGAGGCCACCGGATCCGTAAAAGGCCACGGAGGAGGCAAGTGAGGAAGAGTGAGCGACGAAAAGGAATGCCAGCCAGCTAAAGAACTGACTGGTTTCATGACGCCATCAGGGGGGACAACGTCACGGAACAACTACGCGTTGACGGCCCCCCTGATCGGTGAGAGCCAGAGGCTCGCTCACCTTCTACTAGGTGAGAGCCAGGGGATCGATCACCTTCCTTCAGGTGAGAGCCAGGTGCTCAATCACCTCCTGCAAAGGAAAGAAAATCAACAAACCCTGCAGAGCAGTGTCTTCCTCCTACAGACCCTAGGCTGAACACTGATCAGCCTGGCGTCTGCAGGAGGGAAATAGGCCGTCGGGGCTTGGATAACACATTTGTTCTGCCTAGTGTCTGCCTCCGAAGGCAAGGGCCTATACCCAAGGTGCTGTGTCCCCCAATGAATTATTGGCGAGAAATAATGTTTCTGTCCCTTTTAAGATTAGACTCAACCAAAGTAAGGCTGTGTTTACATTATGTTAAAGTCTACATATCGGATATAGGCAGACATAGCCTGATTATATGTTAGATATAAATATTCATATAATATAAATAGATATAGATATAAATATTCATTCACCCAACACATCTAAAGATTTTCTTTCTAGTATCCTTCAAGCTGGTGTAACTTCTCTGCTGTGTAGAATAGCATAATCTGATCCACTATTCCACTAGTCTTTAGATTACTATAGCCCATATGACCACCTACGTTTGGTTCAGTTAAATTGCATGAAGTCCAGCAACATACCTTTAAGGCGAATTGTTACAGAAATTTTATGGACTAATATCCCTCGCATATCTTTGATTGGAGTCAATTTTGCAGTTTGTTTATAGATATTAACAAACCCAATTTATATGAATGGCACAATTGTATAAATGTCTGCAAGATTCCCATTGTAAGAAAACTAGTTTGTAACAAGTAGATTTCATGAATAATTTTCTTACCAAATGAGTGTTACAATTTTCAAATAACTCCAGTGGTGGTTTATTTTGATACTTTGTATTGCTATGAAGACTTATTGCTTCCCAAAATACAGCTGCCAAATTGAAGATGTCAGAAGCTTTAGAATACATGCCCTTATTCCTCACTTCTGGTGCTGACCTGTAAGTAAAAACATCACTGAATTAACTTAGAATTTTCAGATAGATGTACAAAAGCATAGTACCAAAATATAAGTGGCTATTTACTCATAATCTATTACAGCCTTCCTCAACTAAGTCCTCAAATACTCCAAACAGATCATAAATTAAGGATATGTTTAAGAAAGAACACACTAGGACATTAGAAAGAACATTCTAAAAACACAACCTGATGGAAGTACTAGACTAGAAATGATATATACTGACCTAATATTGAGACACAGATGAAGCAAAACTAAGCTTTACAGATTACACACTATGGACTATGAAAACTGTCTAGGTCTAAGACTGTCTTTGTTGCCCATAGCAACCAATCAGGGCCCTTTTTAATTTCAAATAGTGCTCGGAAAAAATTAAAGGGCCTCTCTGATTGGTTGCTATGGGCAACAAAGAAAGTCTAAGACCTAGACAGTTTTCATACATGTCCCCCTATGTATCATGGTTTTGTTTAGAGATTAGGCCAGATAATTTGCCAATATTGGACAATAACCTTCATTTATGTAGTGCCAACATATTCCACAGCACTTCACAATAATATTAAGAAAACAGTATATTAGCCATAATTCAGCCTTATTTACCAAGCCCTTTATATGGCTTTTATCTATTTACCTATGTATTACTGTTAACATCAACCAGAAGGTGCTGAACCACATAAAATGTAGAAATGTGTCCTCTTTGTCTATGCGAGAAGACACTGTAGCCTAGAATGGTAAGAGTAGATAAAAAGACTGTTGTTGGTTGGAACCTGGCTACTGAGGGAATAGTTTAAGGCAGGGCCAAAGGTAAGGAAAAGGTAGGCGATTGCCTAAGGTGCCACTTCAACCCAGGCAGCGACGGTGGCGCAAGGATTATGGAGGGGGCTACATTTTCCATTGGATGGGGCAGGTGTGCTATATACCTTGTCTCAGTCCTGGTTTAAGCGGTGTTCTCACCATGTTGTTTGAGAGTCTGCTCTTCACAGCAATTTTCATACTCACACTTTCTATTCAGGCCCTTGCAGTGACTGCTAGAGAGACATTAGTGTTGGAAGGGTTTTAACAGCGGGTCATAAGACAACAATGCTCTAAAGAGTTAAAGTTTGTCAGTAAGAAAGATAAACAAGCTCCTGTGCTGCTGATTAGACATAGCAGGGAGTGATGTCACCACTGCAGCCAGGGCAGCTAGAGCAGACTTAGTAGGTAACCTAGTGAAGCTTCTCAAGCAGGAGATAAGAACTGCTCTATTTCTGAAAAGATATCAATTCAAAACAGCAATGAATTTGCTAATGTTCTTTATTTACCTGTGTGTACATTTTTACAGCTAATAAATGTGGTTGACATACCCCTTTAAAGTCAGAATCAGATGAAATTGCTCTTTACCTGAGCTCCTCTAATGCAATACTCTCTGGTAAACTACAATTCTAAAGAGCTCATTTTCCTTATGAGATGTTGTTGTAGATTAGAAAGAATTAAAGGGGATTTCTCACTACATTGATTCATCCTGTTTTCTTGGTTTCATTTTGAATTCAGGGTCGTGTTTACTGGCTTCCACAGGCTACAGTAGAAGCCAGGTCTGTAGCTTTAGCAATACCTTTTTGATACCTAAAATTCACAAATCAATGGATAACCCACCCGGACGACCTATTGTCTCCGGGGTGGGTTCAGTATTTCAACCGGTAGTCACCTTTATAGATGGCTTTTTTCAGGATACAGTCAAGAATCTTCCACGATGTCATAAGTATACCAATGATTTTTTGAATCAAATAGAGATGATCGATGCTGAGGAAGTTACGTTTCTCTGCACATTGGATATTAAGAGCCTGTGTAGCAACATCCCTCATAATGAAGGTGAACAGGCTATAAGAAATAAACTGGTGGAAAATGTAAATCTTTCCAAAAGATTTATACAGTTCATTTTGGAACTGTTGGACGTCATTCTAACAAAGAACTATTTTAGATTTGGTCAAGAATTTTTCTGGCAGCGAGATGGGACCGCGATGGGCTCCCCTGTCGCTCCCAGTTTTGCAAATATATTTATAGAGTTGTTTGAAGCAGGGCACATCGTCCACAGTGAATGGAGCAGGAGTATTTTGCTCTGGTTCCTTTATGTGGATGATGTGTTCCTTCTATGGAAAGGGACTAAACAGGAACTGGATCAGTTTCTTGCTTACATCAATTCCATACATGAATCAACTGAATTTTCTTTGACAAAAAATAGTAGTCTTGTTAACTTCTTGGATGTCAGTGTGTCATTGAAGAATGGAAAACTTGAGACTAGGCTGTACACAAAAGAAGCGGAATGTAATAATCTTTTACATAATAACCGTCAGCATGCCCCGAGCGTTTTAAAGGGGTTTCCCAAAGGGCAATTTATGAGAGCCAGAAGGATCTGTTCATCTGATCCTGAATATTACAGGAGTAAAGAAAAATTAATTACCAGGTTCGTTGAAAGAGGTTACTCGAGAAAACATGTTACAAAAATAGGGGAAGAAATAGGCCGGTTATCCCCTGATGAAATACGAGTCCCAAAGGTTAAAAAGAAAGATCTAAGATTGGGATATATGTCTATCTATGATTGTCATGCAAGAATAATGAGGGAGACAATTCTGAAACATTGGCACATTCTTCAGGGGGATCCCAAATTTGGACATCTCTTTCAAGATAGTCCTAAATTTATCTATCAAAAAGGTAGAACAATAGGTAATTCAATAGTACATTCAGATATCAGAAAAAAACAATCGAGACATACTTTTTTTGAATACTCAGAAAAAGGGTACTTTCCCCTGTTTATCCTGTCAAAAGTGTAATGGGATAATAAGAGGTAACACTGTTGCTCACCCCACATTGGGCTACCCAATAAATATATGTGGATATTATACCTGTACCACGAGTAATGTGATCTATTTGATCAAGTGCCCATGTGGCAAGTGCTATGTGGGTCAAACATCCGGGATGATTAATGCTCAATAAGCATAAGTCTCAGATAAGGTTATATAGAACTAAAATGGATCGGTGTTTGGGTCCGAATATAGATGAGCAACCTAATGAAAAATTTAGGAAAGTGCATGAATCAACAGTGGCGAGACACTTTTATGAAAATGGACACCATGTGTCCGATTTACGATGGTGTATTCTTGAACAAATTGAAGACAATTATCATGAACATACTGTACACAAGTTATTACAACGTGAAGTATTTCGGATACATAGGTTGGACTCTCCATCACCTAAGTGGTTAAATGAGGACTGCCAGTGGACACGCCCCCTTTCTCTCCAGTCATTTAAATAGAGGGCCAGAGATGATCCTACTCATGCTTGAGAAAGGGGGCGTGTCCTTCCCCTGAAATGTCATGTGCCGGACATACCTGTGCCGCTATCAGCTGCGATGGTGTTATGACATCACAGAGCCTCGCTCCAGGAGATGCCATGTAGAGCTGTCAGCCTTTGTATCAGCGTGTTTGTGTTGGCTACTATAGAGCTGTACTTGAAAGAAATGCAGAGTTCACCCTGCCTCCTGCTTTTGTGAAAGCGCATCTGTGCTGAAAGTTGAAGATAAGCAGATTTACAGCTTCTAAGGAACTTGCACTGCCGCAGGTTCTGGAGCGTTAGATGCTTGATGATTTGTCTACACTGGTAACGTTGTGATTGAAAAGCTGAATTCCAGGTTTTAAAGTTGTTTCTTATGTTATTAAGAGAAATGAAGAAGTTTTCTGAATGGCATGTTTATATGATATTTAAATAAAAAGAATCTTGAGAAAGTAATAGGACTATAAAATTTTATACGGCACATATAACAAGTTTGATGAAGTGGTTTACCTGGGATTTATATAATGCTACTGTTAAAAAGTTACTGTAGCTATAGCAATCAGTGCTGGCAGCTTATCAGGAGAGATTGAACAGGTCTGCAGCTATAGCTACCTGAGGAACTGATGCAGCCCATATAAGAGGGGATATCTAGGAATAGGTAGGACACTGCTAATAGAAATATATCGCAAAGTGACTTGTTTTTGCAACATCTTTAACATCATACCTCCAATTATATACAACTTTCTATAGATCAATAAAACAAACACAGACAAGAAAAAAGCCTCTTTCTCCACTTATCAGACACCTTTCCAACTCCCCTCAGCTCCAGAATTAATCATTTTCAGACTTCAGTGACAAAATCCATACACATTAGTCAGAAACAGATTTTCAACTTTACAATGGAGATGCATAAAGGTGGTTAATCGCATTATGCAGAGGTAGTTGATGGTTGAACATCTGTTGAACAAATTATTGCCTGCTAAATCATTCTTACACTGACGGAGTCATACACATTTTAGTGATTGTTAGCATTACAGTTGTTCAAACTGTACATACATGTTCACCAATAATGGGGGGAAGACATGCTTTTCTAGGAATATCCTGGAAATTGTATGTGGACTATCTAACATGGTTGACTTCTTTCCAGTTGAGGATATCCATGATTTGCTGGCTAAAATGATTATTTGTTGTTAAATTTCACCTGTTAAACTATTGTCAAACTTGACAAACTTTAGAAGGTGTAAAGCCAACTAAAAGGGGT
Organism: Phyllomedusa bahiana; assembly: GCA_025379985.1. Classification (NCBI taxonomy): domain Eukaryota; kingdom Metazoa; phylum Chordata; class Amphibia; order Anura; family Hylidae; genus Phyllomedusa; species Phyllomedusa bahiana. The sequence continues at coordinate 16,494 of JAODAL010042527.1, read as the reverse complement.
ATCCCCACCAAAGATTTTGATGGCATATTAATAGGATATGCCACTAAAGTCTGATAGGTACAGATGCTCGGCTACACTTGGACAACCTATAGAACAGTATGGAGACTCCACTCTGAGAGCTGGGGGTCCATTCCTTAGATAGGTGATGGAACATCAGACTTGCACCTATCACACATTACTCTCATATCCTATTGATTGACCACAAAATTGCTTTTAGTCTGTATAGCAAATACACACAAAACTTTGGAGGAATATTTTAATCAACACCCTTTGCAATGATGCTTTGTTTCAGCATTTGTGAAGATGCAGAGAGCATTTAACTTGAAGGGGTTGTAACAGAAAAACACAATGGGCCACATGTATGAAAACTGTTTAGGTCTAAAATTCACTTTGTTGCCCATAGCAGCCAATCAGAGCGCCCCTTTCATTCTTTCAGAGCAATATATGATTAAAGGGGTGCTGTGATTGGTTGCTATGGGAAACAGAGTGAATTTTAGAACTACACAGTTTTCATACATGTGGCCCAATGTCTCTCATATTCAAAGGAAATGTGAAAAGTGTATGATCACAGGGGATCCCACCTCTCCTGTAAGTCACAAGAATGAGGTACCTATGTCATCATTTTGAATGGTGAATGAACACGCTGCCACTCCATTCAGCCTTATAGAAATAATGAGACAGCTAAGCAGTGTACTGGGCTTCTCCTTTCGTCAGTCCTATAGACTAGACTTTAACTAGAACAGAAGTGCATATACTCGACTGCTACTCTGTTGTGATCAGTTGTGATTCTGGGACAACACCTTTATTATTTTTAATTAACAGGCATGAATTTGCTATACTACTAATCAACAGAAATGAACTTTGGATTTTGGAACACAGTGTCTAAGGCTTAAGAGCGAGATCTAAATGTAATAAAGATTTAACTTTTTTGTATTTCAATTAAACTCCTGGATGGTATAGTCCAGGGCTGGACATGGGGGGCGCAGCCCCCTTAATGGGAGGCCCCTCATGACCCGGCGCGCCGTCCGAGACCCGGGGTTAAGGGGGGGTGGAGTCGGGTGCGGCGTGCGGGGAGGAGCTGGCTGATAAGCCAGACCCTGCGCCGCACGGGAGCAGATGCGGGCAGCGTGACAAGCAGAAGTGGCCTGTACAACTGCGCTTGTCTGTTTCTTTCCTGGAGCTCTGAGGGGAGGCTGTTTACTATGGCTGACAACATGGAGGAGCTGCTGGCAAGCTTGAGAAGGGCAGCTGGAGAGTGCGGCCCAGAATGGCTAGCGCAGCAGGTGTGGGGTGCGCTGGGGGGCAGGGAGATGGTTGGGCCTGCGGCGGTGCCTCATACCTCGCTGGTCCCTATGGCTCCTATGGACCCCCCTGGAACAGGTGTTCCCTCTAGGCACCGGACTCGCCCCCTGGAACGCCTGAGCCCTGAGGCGACCCCCAGGACCCGTGCACGCCATCAGAGCCCCTCTGGGCACCCTCCGGGGCGGACGGTGCGCTCTTCTGGGCGTTCACGTGTCGTTCATCCCGGGAGGAATCCTTCCAGGCGGACGGGTCTTGCGGAGCACAGCAGGCGCCATCCCAGCCCAGTGGCTGGGGCTCCAGGATACGTTACTTCGGCGGCGGCGGGTGCCCCTGGCAACCATCCGGTCGGGGGGCCCACCAGAGAGTGGCGGAGGGACGGAAGGAGCGTGGGTTCTGAGTGAACATGGTCGGTCGACATTCGGGAGGTTTGGGATGCGGCCGGCCCGAGTAGGTTGGAGCCTGTTGGTCGGTTGGGGGGCCCACCTGGGGGTCCTGTGGCGAGGGACGTAAACCGGAGAGTTTGGTCAGAGGTCCACGTGGTTCGGGATCAGCGTCAAATGGAACCTATCATACAGACCGGAGATGGAGGCTATCTGGGTCGTCGAGGAAGTCTTCAGGGATCGGGTAGCACGGCTGGCGGGTTCACAGTGCTTGTGCAGCCTACATCTGTGTCATGTTCGTCACCGTCGGGGCAAGCGGTAGAGGGGGGGAGCAGGTTTGGCTCCGATGGGGAGTCGGGGGGAAGGGGGTGGGGGTGTGGCGCCGGCGTGGAAAGAGCTAGCGAGTAGCCTGTGCGAAGTTTTGACACGGCTACCGGGTAAGGCAGAATCGGTGACGCGACCGTCACCTATCTCGGCCTGGGGGTCGGCGGGTTTCGGGTCGAATGCTTGGTTTCCATCCCCGCTCGGGATTGGGAATTGAGGTCGAGGGACAGTATGGAAGGGAGTGGGGGAGTTACGGTGTCAGTGCAGACAGAACAGGAGGCGGTCGACAGGGTTAGATTGGATGACCGGGCAAGAGGGGAGGTATACGTGTGCTTTGAGGGCCCGTAAACTAAAAAAGGAGGTGAAGGAAAAAATTTGGCAGGACAAGTACGTCGAAATTTTTTCCCTTTTACCACTTGAGAAATTTAATATACCAAAAGGGAAGTGTGATGAGATTAAGAAGGAGAAGGAGGAAAAGCGAAGGTGGCGTTTAATACCGCAAACCTTCCAAAACTGGATGCAGGCGTTCGCCATATTGGCAAGCGTCATTGGGGAAAAGGCTTCGGAGAACTGCTCCGCACTGTTTTGTTACTTAGATTCTATAGCGGAGGCACAGGGGGTATATGGGGGTCAGGCGTGGCTCCGATATGACGAACAGTTTAGTCAGCGGAAAGCGGTCAGACCGGCAATCCGATGGGATCAAAAGGACATCGGATTATGGTTAACGGTTATGGCACCCATGCGATATGGCCAGCCCTTTCAGGGAGGACCTGGTACCTCTGGACAGCAGGGGGGTTCCAGGTCGTTTGGGTGGGTTCCCAAAAGGAATTCAAGACAAGGGTCTGCTGGCAGTTCAATGACAGTCAGTGTAGGTTTGAAACGAGCTGCCGCTTTAAGCATGTCTGCTCAGTGTGCAGCACCGCGTCCCATGGAGCGTCACGTTGCTTACGAAAAGGAAAGGGAGGGGGTCAAATATTCAGCAAGGGGGCGACTCCGATGAGCCTAGTCGCGATGGAGCCGTACCTAAATAGGTATCCAGATAGGGAGTAGGCATTGTTGTTAAAAGGGGGTTTTGGTGAGGGTTTTCGGATCCCGTCACCTACCCATGAGGTGCCATTTTCGATTAAAAACCTGAGATCAGCTCGTTTGCATCCGGAGGTGATTAGGGAAATAGCTAAGGAAGTGTCATTGGGCAGGATGGCGGGCCCATTTGAGTCCTTGCCGGTGCTGGATTTGGTAGTTTCCCCGTTGGGCGGGGTTCCCAACAATGCCGGACTGGGAATAAAAATCAGCCGTGGCACTAAGCCCCCAGCAGCCCACCTACAATATCCATTTAAAAAAATTTCCCCCTTGTTCTCGCACCTGACACTTTTAAAATATATCCCCTAAAACGCTTTCAAACAGAGCATTTTTGGGTGCGTTTTTGATTGTTTTTTTGGTGGTTTTTGTGCAAAAGGGCAGAGCATTTAAATTCTGTACTTTCTGCCCAAAAAATGCATAAAAAAAATGCCCCAAAAACCGCTCCGTGTGAGACGCCTACCACAAGCAAGAAAGAAACATGATGCAGAAAAAACCCCTCATCACAGATCAGGGTGCATTTGTTTAAAACCCCGGGAAAAACCCCACATGAATACATAAGCACCAGCAAAACCCCTAAAACCCCCCCCAATCAATCATTTTTGTAGGTCCCCATCAATGAATACAGCCTGATCAACAAGAAGAAAAAACTACCCTGACAGCAGGGACTCACAGGAGACATCACTTGATGGGAGTTGTTCTTCATCTTTTCTTTTCCAGGGCCCAAACCCCTTTATTTTTTCCCCTGATTATTTTCCCCCTTCCCCTTTTTTTCTCTGCCCAGTACAGATGCAAGTCTTTTCCCCCGGTCACTACTCGTCTTTAAATTTACACAAATACATCTTTAAATCCTCCCTTTTTTCCCGCCCTTTCCTATCAATTTCCCCAAAAACGTATTTAGACCCCAAAAAAATTTAAAAATTAAAAAAAAGTCAATAAGTGGGGATGTAAAGCCCCTTAGGTGAAAACAGGGGCCTTTCCCCCTTTTAATTTTGGGAGGTAGACAGGGCCTACCCCCCATCATTAGCCAGGAGCTGGGGGCCCCCAGCAACTAACCCGGTAGCGGGGCCCCCCCCAGCAAATGCCAGGTGCGGGGCAACCAGCAATAGCCCGGTATGGGGGCCGCCCCCAGAACGCCGGGTGGGGCCGCCCCAGCAAATTTGCCCCGGAGCTGGGGGCCCCCCCAGAAACTAGCCCGGTACTGGGGGTGCCCCCATCAACTAGCCCGGGCAAAGGGGTGCCCCCAAAAGCCCCGGTCGCTAGGGCTGCCCCACAACTGCCGGGCGTAGGGGTCCCCAGTAAAGCCCGCAAGGGGCCCGTAATTAGCATAGGGCCAGTATGTACCAGGAGGGCCACTAATAGGCAGGGCCATATTAGGTAGTAGGGGAACAAGGCGTATATAGGAGAAGGGTGGTATATAGACAGAAAAGGGGTGGGTATATAGGCAGACGGGCTATTAGGTAGACAGGGCAGCATATAGGTAGACAGGGCTGGGGAAAATAGGTAGACAGGTGGGATAGGTAGACAGGGTGGTATATTGGCAGCAGGGTGGGATATAGGTAGAAGGGGTGGTTATAGTAGACAGGGTGGTATATAGGCAGGGGAGGGCTATATAGGTAGAAGGGTGGTATAAGGTAGACGGGGGATTTAGGTGACAGGCTGGTATATAGGGAGAACAGGGGGAGTAATAGGCGAAAGGGGAGTGTATAGGGGACAGAGGTGGTTTAGGTGACAGGGCGTAAAAAGGGGAAAAAGGGTGGTATAAGGGGGAGACAGGGGAGTTATAGGTAGACAAAGCATATTAGGTAGACAGGGTGGTATATAGGAGACAAAAGGGAGGTATATAGGTAGCAGGGTGGGATATAGGTAGACAGGGCAGTTTTTATAAAGGGAGACAGGTGTTTTAAAAGGCAGACCAGGGCAGTTAAAAGGGGAACAGGGCGGTATATAGGAGAAGGCCGTATATAGGTAGACAGGGCGGGGTTTAGGTAAAGGGGGTGGTATTTGGGGGACAGGGCGTATATAGGTAGACAGGGGGTGGTATATAGGTAGACAGGGCAGTATATAGGTAGACAGGGCAGTATTGGTAGAAAGGGAGGATATAGGCAACCCCGGAGTATATAGGTAGACAGGCGTATATAGGGAGACAGGGCTGGTATATAGGCGGGAAAGGGCAGTTATAAAATGACAGGGCAGTATATGGTAAAGGGGTGTTATATAGGCAGACAGGGTGTAATAGGTGAAGGGCAGTATATAGGTGACAGGGGGTGGTATATAGGTAGACGAGCGTATTGGTAGAAGGGCTTTAGTTTAAAAAAAAACAAAAAAAAAAAAATACTTATTTCTTCCGTTCTGTCCCTTCCCCGGAGGGTGCCGGCACAAGTGTGGGACGCAGAGCAGGGCCCCAATTTACCCCTCATCACAAACGCGCCCTGCCCACGGCCTCCTTTGGGGGCTGAAAAGACAGGGTCAGAAGATCCCGGCTGTTTTTCCCCCCCGGCCCCTGCTTGCAGCGGGTGCAGGGGCCATGAAAGGTGATGGCTGGGCGGGACCCCCCCGTGCAGCCTGGGGCGAGGGGGGCCCGTCGGTCCCCGAAAAGGGGGCGGTCGCTGTGCAACATTGCGGCCCCGAGTGCGCCAAGACCAGCCCGGGCTCGGGGCCCGCGGGGGGAAAAATATTCCCCCCGGGGGGCGATCCCAGTCGGCCCTTCGGCCGGGGCCCCCGCGGCCTGCGGGCAAATGCCCGTTTGCCCTATGGGCAGTCTGGGCCTGGTTCCCAAAAATTTAACCAAATAAGTTTAGATTAATTCATCACCTATCTTTTCTGTTCCGTGGTCTATACGTCTTTTGACGCGGCGCTAAAGTGGCTGAGGATTTATGGTCGCGGGGCACTCATGGCCAAGACGGATATTGAATCCGCCTTTCGGCTGCTGCCAGTGCACCCGGAGAGCGCACGGTTGTTGGGTTGTTCTTGGGAGGGTTTGTTTTTTGTTGATCGTTGCCTACCGATAGGGTGTTTGATCTCATGCTTCTATTTTGAAGCCTTCAGTTCATTTCTGGAGTGGGTCATGCGGGATGTGTCTGGTCTGTCATCTGTCATCCACTATTTGGACGATTTCCTGTGCATTGGCCCAGCGGACTCTGGGGTTTGCGGATCGCTGTTGGCATCGATGCAGTGGGTGGCGGCCCATTTTGGGGTACCATTGGCCACAGACAAGACGGAGGGTCTGACGACTTCGATTAATTTTTGGGAATTGGGATTGATACGATCGCCATGGAATGTCGCTTACCAGAGGATAAGTTGAGGGACATGAGAACAGAGATTGGGAGGCTATTGGCGTGCAAGAAAGCGACGCTAAGGGAAATGCAGTCCTTGCTGGGTAAACTCAATTTTGCCTGCAGGATAATGCCGATGGGGAGAGTATTTTTGCGTCGGATGGCACAGGCGACGGCGGAGGTTAAGGCTCCTCATCATTTCCTGCGGTTGTCGGTAGGGATGAAGGAGGAGTTGAGGGTTTGGGACTCCTTTTTGGCGCATTATAACGGTCGCTCTATTATTTTGGATAAGGCCGTTAGCAATGCGGACATCGAGGTTTTCATGGATGTGGCGGACAGTGTAGGTTTCGGGGCCTACTGTCAGGGGGAGTGTTGTGCAGGGCGATGGCCGGTATCATGGTTCATTTCCGGTTTGGTTAAAAACTTGGCCCTGTTGGGCTGTTTCCAATAGTTTTGGCAGTTGAAATCTGGGGTGAACACTTTGCGAATCAGAAGACTCAGTTTAACTATGACAACATGGGGGTTGTGCAGGCCATCAACTCCCTGTCGGCCTCTTCACCTCCGGTCTTGTGCTTATTGTGGCATTTAGTACTGCGTTGTTTTGGGTTGAACGTATGGGTGGTGGCTCGACATGTGCCGGGGGTACAAAATGATCTAGCTGACTCATTGTCTCGTTCACAGTGGGAGCGGTTTCGGGAGTTGGCACCGAAGGCAGCAGCGGAGGGGTTGGAGTGTCCCGCGGAATTGTGGACCTTGGTTTCAGTGCCGCAGAACGACTGTTCAGGTCATCGGTAGCCCCAGGGACATGGGATTCTTATTGTAGGTCTTGGGTGGTGTGGGAGCAGTGGTTAGCGGTTTTGGGCCCTTTAGCAACAGATGGAGAAAGGGAGGCAGCTCTTTTTAGTCTGATTGGACACCTTTCTAACAAGGGATGGTCAGTCTCTAGGGTGTCACGGTTCATGTCAGGTTTAGCCTTTGTTTTTAAAACAAGGGGATTGGCTGATTTAACCAAGGCATTTGGAGTGAGGCCAGCACTGCGGGGGTATCGCCGGGGTTCGGCGGTGGTGGACTCTCGACGCCCAGTGGTTTTTCAGCTGCTGCAACGATTAGGGGAAAAGTTGAGTTTGATTTGTAGATCGGAGTTTGAGGTGGGGCTATTTTGTCTTGCCTTTTCGTTAGCATTTTTTGGTGCCTTACGGATAGGAGAATTGGTCTGTCTGAGTAGGGATGTAGTGGGAGGTTTAAGGTGGGAAGACGTGCATCGTCAAGTGGGGGGGTTTGTCGATCCGGGTAAGGCGGTCGAAAACGGATCAATTGGGTAGGGGTGGGATGCTGTTTTTGGGTGAGGTTGGGGGTTCAAAAATGTGCCCGGTTTGTTGTTTTGCGGAGTACTGCCTACAACGTAGAGGGGAGCCGGGCCCCTTGCTTGTACATTCGGATGGGAGTTTTTTATCCCGTTTTCAATTCACGGCAGTCTTTAGGCGATGTTTGGGGGAGTTAGGATTAGATCCTTCACATTTCGCTCCCCATTTCTTTCGAATTAGGACAGCTACAGAAACTGCTAGCTGGGGTTTGGATGCTGATTCAGTTCGGAGGATTGGTAGGTGGGAGTCGGACCGTTACAGGCTCTACATCCATCCTCATTTGGCCCAGGTTGTTCCCTGAAGGGGGGGAGGGGTAGTTCTTCTCTCACTCCGGTAGTTCCTTTTGTTTTTATCGGTTGTTTTGGTGTTGTCGTGTCTCTTGTTTTATTTTAGGGCATCGAATGGTCTGGATATTCGGCCATTCTTTTGTTCACAGGGGAGCGGAACGAGCAGCGCTTCGTGCAAGTGGTCGACAGTTGGGCATTCCAGAGGCAATGGCGGTTGTTCAATGGATCGGCAAGTGGGGCCTCCAATGGAATCAAATTCTGCCGGAGTTCCAGCAATTCGTCGCCTGGGACAGGGCCCCGGATGTAGTGGTCTTTCATGTCGGGGGTAACGATTTGGGCCTGCGCCCAATCAGGGAATTAATAAGGGACATTCGTCATGATTTCCTGAGGCTGTGGACCTTGTATCCGGGTGTGATTGTGGGTTCGTCTAATATAGTGCCTAGGTTAGCTTGGAGGCACACGGATTCAGCAGCGGGAATTAATAGAGCTCATATTTAGGTTAATAAAGCGGTGGCGTCTTTTGTTATTAGGAACAGTGGTTTTGGGGTGCGGCATAGGGAGCTGGAATCGGGTGATGGAGATTTTTGCCGTAGGGACGGCGTTCATTTGAATGCAGTGGGGTTAGATTTATGGTCTTTGGACATCCGAGAGGGATTGGAGCGGGTCTTGGGGCTTTTGGGGGTGTCGCGCTCATGAGGTGTCATGGTTGCTAGCTTTGGCTGGTTGGAGTCCTTGGAGTCGGTGGAAAGTAGTGGGGGGAGTCAGGCTCAGCTTGCTCCCAATTGGTGGATGGACCGGCTTGGCGAAGGTGGTGGCTCCACAGGGCAGCGTCCTTGGGAGCAGGTTATGGAATGCGTAGCTGCCTGAGGTGGCTTTTAGTGCCCTGAAGCCGGGGGTGACGGCTGGGGGTAAAATATGGTGGAAAGAAGAACGGCTTCACCAGGCTCGGTAATGGTTCAGAGGTCATAGCTCCAAGGACCTCAGCCCCAAGCTTTGTCTGGCTATGGGGTCTTGGGCTGATGGGTATTTGGATATTTACTCATTGGCAGTATATTGTTTGTTAATATTTGTTTGTTAAATAAAATGGCTGCTGTGGCCAATCTATCCAAGTTAAAGTCTCCGTGTATTTATTGGAGGATATGGGTATGGAGTTTAAGTTGGTCAATTAGCAGCAAAAAGGATAGGTGCTGCTTAGGGTCATGTGTCTCAGGGCTCTGTGGATCACTGAAATCAATCTCAAACCTATATGAAACATTGTTTTCCTGGTGTGTCCCGTTAGAGGAAATCTACTTAAAAAGGACGATCCACATTAGAGCAGCCATAGGTTTCTAGCAATACAGGAAAGAAAAACAATTTCTCTGCTGCCGAAAGTATCATCTAGTGGCTGATTGCGAGCACAGATAGAGGCAGAATGAGGAAGGTTTCTGTCAGACATAATTGTTGGATAAAAAGAGCAGCTGCCCAAAAACCATTACAAAGCAGAAAACAGGTGTTTGAAGCTGCTGGTGCCTCTAGAGTCCTGTGAACCTCAAAGTGTAGGATCCTCCAGAGGCGGAAGTTGTCCATAAACCGACTATTCGGTCACCCCTAACCAGCACACACAAGCAAAAACAGCTGCAGTGGGCACACACCCATGAAGGTGGCAGATTCATGTTTTGGGTTGGAAACATGGAGAAAGAGATGGTCAGCTCCTTTACGGTCCCAGAAAGTGTGAAAATAATCCCTGGGAAGTATATAGAGTTTCTAAATTACCACTTTATTCCATGGTTCTAAAAGAAGAACTGTACCTTCCACTGCAAAATCATCTTTATGCTGTACAATGACCCATCACATGCTGCAAAGTCACATGTTGCTATAGATAGAGAGAGAAACTCATGGTGTGGTCACCATCCTCCTCAGGCCTCAATCCAATTGGGTCTGGGGTATCCTCAAGCAAAACATTTATTAGGGTGGGAGGCATGTCACATTAAAACAGCAGCTCTGGTGATTCTGACATCAAGCATAGAAATTCAAACACAAACTCACAAAAAACTCTCAAATTCAGTGGATGCAAGAATTGTGAAAGTGATATTAAATAAGGGCTCCTATGTTCACATGTACCTTGGACTGTTATGATGTTTATGATTGAAATAGATTTGATTTCAGTAAACGTGACCTCTTAATGCTGCAAATTCCAAAAAATGTCTATCTTCAGTTCTTTACACTGAAAAATGTTTTGTAACTCGGTTGTAAAGAAATATTTGAAACAGGGCATATTGAGTCTTTTTTTGTTATTGGGAGTTTTGCCCAATAAAATTTGATTTCTACTCTAATGGTTGATGATTTTAACATTATTCTGACATGTTTAGGTCATTCAGAGAAAATATAATGTGCATAATAATGTGGAACTCAGTGTATGCAGTTTACAACATTTTGTACTACAAAAATGTTTGCATCATCAAAATTAAAACATGTCATTATTATTTAATAATTAGTATTAATATTGACTAACCATTTTTTGGCATCTGCAGGCATCAGTTTTATAGCATATGGAGATGTTGATGTACCATCCAAATACACTGCTCTTCCAAGATGCCCAATCTGCAATGTGCCCTGATGTTAATGAAACAACACAAAATAAGTGGTCATTAAATGAATTAGTTGTCTTCTGATAATGAGACATACACTCACCGGCCACTTTATTAGGTACACCTGTCCAACTGCTCGTTAACACTTAATTTCTAATCAGCCAATCACATGGCGGCAACTCAGTGCATTTAGGCATGTAGACATGATCAAGACAATCTCCTGCAGTTCAAACCGAGCATCAGAATGGGGAAGAAAGGTGATTTGAGTGCCTTTGAACGTGGCATGGTTGTTGGTGCCAGAAGGGCTGGTCTGAGTATTTCAGAAACTGCTGATCTCCTGGGATTTTCATGCACAACCATCTCTAGGGTTTACAGAGAATGGTCCAAAAAAGAAAAACATCCATTGAGCGGCAGTCCTGTGGGCGGAAATGCCTTGTTGATGCCAGAGGTCAAAGGAGAATGGGCAGACTGGTTCGAGCTGATAGAAAGGCAACAGTGACTCAAATAGCCACCCGTTACAACCAAGGTAGGCAGAAGAGCCTCTCTGAACGCACAGAACGGCGAACTTTGAGGCAGATGGGCTACAGCAGCAGAAGACCACCCCGGGTTTGCCACTCCTTTCAGCAAAGAACAGGAAACTGAGGCCCCAAATTTTGCCCAAGCTCATCGAAAATGGACATTTAGAAGATGGAAAAAACGTTGCCGGGTCTGATAAGTCTCGATTTCTGCGGGCGACATTCGGATGGTAGGGTCAGAATTTTTGGCGTCAACAACATGAAAGCATGGATCCATCCTGCCTTTTTATCAATGGTTCAGGCTGGTGGTGGTGGTGTCATGGTGTGGGGAATATTTTCTTGGACTCTTTGGGCCCCTTGGTACCAATTGGGGCATCGTTGCAACACCTTGTTGAATCTATGCCACGAAGAATTGAGGCAGTTCTGAAGGCAAAAGGGGGTCCAACCCGTTACTAGCATGGTGTACCTAATAAAGTGGCCGGTGAGTGTATAATCAGGGTTATATTCACTATATACTTAATTAAAGCTTACTGCCCTACCACAGTCTACCTCCAAATTTGTCTGACTTTGACCACATGTAATACTTTTGCCAAACTCAGTCATTTCTGGTGTCACAAAATAATGTTCTTTATCAATCAGAACAGCTCCAGTGTATCTAAATTGAAAAATAATTTTTATTGTAGGTACACTTAAACTCCAAGACAGAATCTAAAAAAAATCCAGAAAATCACATTGTATGATTTTTAAATAGTTAATTTGCATTTTATTTAATGAAATAAGTATTTGATCACCGACCAACCAGCAAGAATTCTGCCTCTCACAGACCTGTTAGTCTCTGCACTCATTACCTGTGCTAATTGCACTTATTTGAACTCGTTACCTGTATAAAAGACACCTGTCCACACACTCAAGCAATCACACTCCTGCCTCTCCACCAAGGCCAAGACCAAAGAGCTGTCTATTGACACCAGGGACAAAATTGTAGACCTGCACAAGGGATGGGCTGGGCTACAGCAGCAAGCAGCTTGGTGAGAAGGCAACAACTGTTCACGTAATTATTAGAAAATGGAAAGAAACAGAAGATGACTGTCAATCTTCCTTGGTCTGGGGCTCCATGCAAGATCTTGCCGGGTGGAGGAAGGATGATTCTGAGAAAGGTCAAGAATGAGCCCAGAACTACATGGGAGGACCTGGTAAATGACCTGAAAAGAGCTGGGACCACAGTCTCAAAGATTTCTATTAGTAACACACTATGCCGTCATGGATTAAAATCCTGCAGGGCACAGAAGATCTTCCTGCTCACACATGTCCAAGCCCGTTTGAAGTTCGCCAATGACTATCTAGATGATCTAGAGGAGGCATGAGAGAAGGTCATGTGGTCAGACGAGACTAAAATCAAACTTTTTGGATCGTCTCCACTCGTCGTGTTTAGAGTAAGAAGGATGAGTACAACCCTGAGAACACTATCCCAACCGTGAAGCATGAGGGTAGAAACATCATATTTTGGGGGTGCTTTCCTGCAGAGGGGACAGGATAACTGCACCACATTGACGGAAGGATGGATGGGGCCATGTACCATGAGATTTTGGCCAACAACCATCTTTCTCTAGTAAGAGCATTCAAGACGGGTCGTGGCTGGGTCTTCCAGCATGACAGTGACCCAAAACACACAACCGGGGCAACTAAGGAGTGGCTCCATAAAAAGCCCTGGATTAGCCTAGCAAGTGTCCAGACCTGGACCTGGTCGAAAATCTTTGGAAGGAGCAGAAACTCAATGTAGCCCAGCGACAGCCCGGAAACCTGAAAGATATAGGGAAGCTCTATATGGAGGAGGGGGCCAAAATCCCTGCTGCATCGTGTGCAAATTTGATCAAGAACTGCAGGAAACATGACCTCTTTAATTGCAAACAAATGTTTCTGTACAAAATTTTAAGTTCTGTTTTTCTATTGTATCAAATCCTCCTTTCATGCAATAAAATGCAAATTAATTATTTAAAAATGATACAATGTGATTTTCTGGATTTTTTTTAGATTCTGTCATCACCATTGAAGGGTACCCCTACGATAAATATCACAGGTCTTTCATTCTTTGTAGGTTGTTGAAAAATGCAAAACCGCCATGTGTCTGTGTGTATGTGTATATATATATATATATAAATAATATATATAAATATATATATATCTATAAATATATATACAATATATATATATAATATATATATATATATATCATATATTATATATATATGTATTGTATAGGTTAGCAAGAACAAGAAGACAATTGATGATATGAGTGCAGGATCGGACTACACAGAATTTGTTGTATTTTGCAGAAATTCATAGGTCTTCATAAGAGCTGTAGCTACATATTTTTAATGAAAGGGAATAGTCCTAATAATAGTATTGTTTGCAGATGAATCCCACCTCAAATTCTGAGCATTTTTAAAGCGTAAATACAAAAAAATTAATATCAGCAGATATTCGATGACTAATGTTAGTGTAGCGCCACCTGCTGTTTTTTTATTTCAATGTACTGTGTCCACATTTGTAAATGTTCATACCAAAGTGTACATGCAAGCTGAGTCTTCCCTCTCTTCAGCATCTATGCAAAAAGATCCATGGTGTGGTGAGCAGACTACATGAAGCAAGATTCTGAGAAAGTGCAATTTCATTCAATCGCAGCACACCAGGAACCCTCTGTATACCTGATGGAGAGGAATGAGAAGCAAGACAAGCAGGTTTGTCTACCACGTCACATTTACTAAGATGGACACAGTAACGTTTTTAAAGAGAAAATTATTCTTTGAAGACGTGGTCATATGATAATTTAAAAAAAATGTAAATGTAAAAAATGTTCATTATTCTTTGTGGGACAATGTATTTAAAAGGATTGTCTCACCACAAACATTGATGGCAAATCACAAAGATATCTCAACAATGATTAATAGGTCCAGGTCAAACCTCTGAGACCCACACCGATCTCCTAAACAAGCCCTGAAACCTCTCCGCTGTGAATGGAGAGGCAGTCGGGACTTTTCTCATAGTCTTGAATGGGAGTTTCAAGTTTAACTCAGTTGCAATGAGACAACCCCTTTAAGATTTCATTTTCTTAAGTTTAGATACATTGGAACCATTGAGTAAAACTAGTCATGTACATGAAAATTTCTTTGAAGTTAGTCATACAGCAGTCATTTTTATTGTCCATAAAATCAGATTTTGTCCATTTGCTACCAACATGAAATGAAAGATCATTTTAGATATTGATACAGTTGAAATTAAAGGCCACATGTATGAAAATTGTCTAGGTCTAAAACTCACTTTGTTGCCCATAGCATCCAATCAGAGCCCCACTTTCATTTCGTATAGTGCTCTGGAAAAATGAAAGGGGCGCTGTGATTGGTTGCCATGGGCAACAAATTGAGTTTTAGACCTAGACAGTTTTCATACATGTGGCTCTAAAAGTTTACATACACTTATAAAAAGACACATATGCATGTCTTTCTCACTACCTGACATGAAAGCAGAATAAACCTTACCCGTTTAGGTCAATTAGGAACCAAAATTATTTAGATTTGAAAGAGAGAGAAAAGTAAAAGGTTTATATACACTATTATTACTATGCCCTTAAACTATTTGGGACAACCTATATGATGATGTCATGCCTTTGGAAGCGTCTGATTTATTGGCAACATCTGAGATAATTAGAGACACACCTTTGGATGTGTTTTTTATGCACACCAGAAACACACTAATATCGTGTGTAACATCATGGGAAAGTCTAAAGATATCAGGAAGAGAATTGTGAGCTTGCACAAGTCTAGTCCGTCCTTGGGTGCAATTTTCAGATACCTGAAGGTGCCTCATTCATCTGTACAAACAATTATACACAGGTACAAACAAGATGGGAATGTTCAGCCATCATACTGCTCAGGAAGGTTCTGTATCTGTAGTAGTAATACAAGTTTCATGGCTGTAACCAGTGTTGTAAGGGTTAAAATATTAATGGTTATGTGCTATGTATATACATATATATATATATGTAGATATACATTGATCAATAGATATAGATAGATATGGATAGATGTGTATAGATATAAATGAATTAACGGTATATACCTCAGTGCTTTTCCAGAAACATAAGTCTTTTGTGCATTTTTGCTTTTGTATACATCAGAGTCTTTTGAGATGCTAAACCTCCATCTGAGGGTGGTTTGGTCTCAGCAGATGGACAGAAAAAAAACCTTATTCATTATCAGTGTGAGAAAGCCTTTAAATATATATACACGTGTATTTAATAATGCTGGGAATATTCATAAGAAGGCAGATGGTAAATGGGTAATACCATATAGAATGGGTGAGAACCACTAATATTCCGGGGAAAATTTGGGCCCATGAGAAAACCTAAGTCACATATGAACAATTATTCCGTGACTAATCAATAGAGAATCGCATATGCTGGCCATTCAGAGAATAAGTATAAAAAAAACCTGTAGTCAAATAAAGTTTAGAGGCTCCTCCAGTAGCCAATTTGAAGCTGTGCGCCTGGATCCCAATCTCTCCTTCAAGCAGCTACATGATCAGAAAACCCTATGGTAATGTAGGCACGGGACTTGCTTTCTGGAAAAGACGTGGAATGGATATTTGGACAGTAAGCTCAGCTAAGTAACCTTTCTTTATTGTTGTAGCCTAAATTTGCTAGTAACAATCATTATTTAGTTTTGTTATTGTTTTGTTCTGTTACATTTCATTATTGGCCAATATTTCTTTGCTGTTCTGTTACTTATTTGATACATATTTTCTATCATCATTGTTGAATTTTAAGTTGTTTTTCTTATGTCTTAAACTACTTAGTTAACACATTGTCTGCTGGCAATTATTGAGTTGCAAAAACTAAGATATCCTTAAAAGAACCTTCATGAGTAAAGTTGAAACTGACACTTCCTGAAAATGACAGCTTCAAAAGCAACCTGAAAACCCATTTCTTCAGGCTTGCCTATAACCTTCACTAAATTTGTCACTACTTCCTCCACAGACATGTCTGCACCTCACCTCCTGTCTCTTTCCCCCTCCTTGTAGATTGTAAGCCCTCGCGGGTAGGGTCCTCTCTCCCTCTGTCGTGCCAATTTTCATTATCCCTTATCACTGTACTCGTTTGACTTATGTAATGTATGTAACCCCCTCGAATGTACAGCGCCCTGGAATCAATGGCGCTTTAAAATAAATAATAATAATAATAATAATATAGTGTCTCAGAAATGAATGTGTTTTGGTCCCACATGCGCATATCAACCCAAGAACAAAAGCAAAAGATCTTGTGAAGATGCTGGCGGAAGTTGGTAAGATTGTGTCATTATTGTGACGGTTCGGTGGATCCGCTGGACCACCGTAAATGTAGTTGAAGGG